>JAODIE010010608.1:88602-150817 GCA_027575565.1 Diploeciton nevermanni
ATGCGTCGGAGGCGGCTGCGGTGACTATCGATCAATGCAATCAATGCGATCAATGTCCGCTTGCCCCGATGCAAAGAAATCGTTTGGGGGGCATGGGGCCAAAATAAATACGAATATGATATTGAACGATATAAATAATAAATTATTTTATATTGAGTTTAATAATTTCAAACAAATTATAATTTTATTATTATTTATGACTTTAATTTATAGTATGAATTGGATTTATTTACTATTTCCTGGTTATTGTTTAGAACGTTTCTGATTTTGAGTTGGAGGTTTTTGATTGCTATTTGGATCTTGTTTTCCTAATTTCCTATTACTAGATTAAAAGTTCTAGGATCGTGATTCAAATAACATTATATTGCTAACTAAAACCAAACAAATTAGATGTTTAAAGAGTCAACTTATTGTTATTGACCTACGTGATAAGTTTATTATTTTTTCGCAGTTGCTAGTGAAAGTAATGAACTTTTAATTAAACAATATCATGATTAATTCTGATAAATGTAATAAGCTTTGAATTGCAATTAAGTCTCATTTTTGCTTTTAAATTAATTTCTACTTCATAGATTAATTGCCACAAAACAATAAGTCTTGGGAACATTAATTAAGTGGTATTCTGCTACTAATTAAATCAACTAACTAGTTGCTATCTAAAATTACCATTGTAATGGTAATTTGAGAGTTGTAGTAGGAAAAACGACAAGAGTCAAAGCTTCTCAACTAAACTTGCAAATTTTTAAAGAATGCTCTACAATGATGAATAAATTATATTTATTATATATTTTTTTACAGTTAGTAGTGACAGAAGAATGTCAACATATCATGTTGTTAACATGATGACCGTTCTATAACATAACTGATCTATAATTCTCAGAAATATAGTTTACGTGATAGACTGTTGCTATTTAAGTCATTTGAGAGGATTAAGTCTAAAATTTGTAGCCACACAACAAAATCCATATCTTCCTACACTTATTCAATCTTTACCTTAATACTAATTTACCTTTTAATCTTACATCTTGCCGTTTCTCTATAATTTTTTCCTTCTCCCCTTTCCGCCTTACTAATTCCCTCGTCAGTTGAGAATTTAAGGTTAATTCCCAACCTAGTGCCTTTCCTTTTCTCTGCTCGTGTCAAACACACAAAAAACGGAAATAAAAACGACATTAGTCCTTTCTTAACGTGTTTAAACTCTATGCTGCCATTTGCTGCTGCTCTTCAGTTCGTCGAGCAGCTAACTTTATTTGCTCAAACAATGTTCGTACGCAATAGTAAGAAGCGGAAAAATTGGAGAAAGCAAGAACATTGTTTGCGAAAGAAAAACGGAGCGGAAGAGTGAGAGATTCTTGGCCATTGAGAGCAAGTACTGCTTTTATTTGTGGCTATTGTTCGAATGAAATGCTTGGACATTGAAAGGATTAAGGAGAGTTATATGACGCTCAATTCTTCAACTTACTGGTCATACAAAGAGTGAAAATTAAAGGAAACAATCTAACAACGCGTTGTTGGAAGAGAGAAACGGAGTGGTAGAGGTTATGTGAATTCATTATATTTACTAGATTGAACGGACTTGGAATATTTCCTGCATCAACAATAGGATAATGTTGGCATTCTACATATTGGAAATTGATTTATGTAATCTTGAAACTGCTGGGTAATAATAAGACCTGGGTAGTAAATTTCTCTACATCAACCCTAATATTAATACTCTTCCTTAAAATAAATAATAATAATAGTATCATGATTGTTTTACTATGTTAATTCTGTCGAATGCCACCTCTGCTGCGTCTACTACCGCTTCCAGAGCTAAACTGTTGTGAGGAGATACACGTTTAATGGGTTGCCTATCTTGGTGCTATTCTAATGTCTTCTCTCTGGTGCAGCAACACCACATTTGCCCGCCGCCACTACCAGTAGAGATGTATTAAGCGCACGAGGCGGATTAGGTGAATTAATCCTTTCCGGCGGTCGACGGCGGCATATTGAGATGGGTGCAGACAAAAGAGGAACAGGGATTTAGCCAGGGTTAAAGAGGGAGGGGAAGATGTTAAATCATTTTCTAAGCGCATGAATTTACGAAACAAAATTGCTTGAGATAGTTTATAATGGGATGATTAAAAACTCGCGTAGAATGCAAATTACAGCAGAAACTAATTAAAATCTAATTGCGTGCAAAATTTAGAGAGTTGTAAACATTTTTGTGGCCATATTAAGTTGGTTTATTTTATATACAGCGTTTGCACCTAACCTCAAAACTTTATTACGTTTTGTTAAGCTTATTACGATTAATAAGAGTCTGATAGATATGTCGGATTGACATATAACACAGGTATTTCTGATCATTACCACTTGTTATGAATTGTAGTTAACCACTAATTTACTATATAAATTAATCTTTACTTCATACCTCAATTACTATTAAACTATAAGTTCCAGAAACATGAATTCAATAGCATTCAAGCTGTAACAATCTTAGTTATGGGAATAAATATACAGGGACGTCTTAAAAATGGTCAGAAAGGATGTAAACAGAGAAAGTTGTCCAACTTGTATGGAGATTGCCAGTGAATTATTTATGCAATCAGAATTTATTTTTTGTAACCTCAGAACTTTTGAAACAACGGAAAATTAAATTCTTAAATAGTAATGTCACCATTACTGTACCACCACTTGTACAAGATTGCTAATATTTCCAAAGGAATTATAGTTGTTGTTTATTGATGATTTTCAACCGTTACCTAACACCCTCGATGTGGATCTTATAGTTAGTAACGCCTCAAGCATTTTACACCCTTTGCTTTACATTGCTTATTGTACTACAGGGGACAATTGAAAAAGCCACCAGCCGGTTTTGAAGGGCCACCCTGTCTTTCAGTCTATGGAGATTATGAAACGTGTGTGATATTATTGGATGATAACGAGAGGAGTGTAATGTTGGACATAGAAGAAAATTAAGAGCGAATGAAATTTTCTCTATCCTTCCGACGAGTTCTATATCATCTTATAGTATATGTGGTGTATCTGAATGGGTTGAGGGCATTAAGTGGCGACTGCCTCCGGCACCGGATATTTCGGATTAAACAAATAATACGCCGCGTGCGTGCGGTGTGCACCAACCGGATTTGACACCCTTGTGGCGCGCCAAGGGTGCAAGATGCATTCATATGCTAATATCATGCGAGAGTAAGCAGAAGTATGGGTTTTATTTTGATCCTCTTTTTGATGCTCGAAACACCAGTCGAGTGAATGTTGGTGGCGCGTGAACTGTAATCCTACCAGACATAGAGGGATGGAATGTGGATACATTGCGGAAAGTGGGATGGAGAAGAAAAGACTGAATGAAAGGAATTGGCAGCTATTGGGATTGATTTAGGTGTTTTTCAGGATGAAATGGAAATACATGTAAAGGGCTATGGATTTTGATTTACTTCGTTGGGAGTGATATGGTTAAGGGTGGTTTATCGAGGTGAAGTGACAGTGCTTTTTATTCTGTTTACGTTAGACAAATCAAAACTACGGAAATATTACTATCAGTACGAGACAAAACATAAATTTATTTCTATTGATACGAGAAAATATTTTGATGAAAAGATTGGGAATATATAGTTACTTCATAAACTGATTAATAAAACATTCAATTATCTATAATGTTATCTGAGTGATAAGCACATGCAGACTTGGCAACAGCGCGGAATACTGCGAACGTTTGAAGGTTTATTACTATTTAGTTTAGTTTAGTTTAGTTTAGAGATAATTATATTTTAAACAACAATAAAGAGATGTTCAAGACAAATTTTAGTCAAGACAATATTATTTTATTCTTACTAGTTTTGATGCTACAACTTTTTAAGTTTGAAGCTGATTTTTAACTTGCTACATAAATTATTTATTAAGGTACAAATCCAACAATTACTTCTCCAATAGTTTGTTAAATACCCATTTTAGCTTATATCTATTGCTTGTCTTGCACAATCCGTGATTATTGTAATTTGCTTGATTATTAATCAACCTTTCGAGCGTTTGCAGGATGTATCAGGGGCGGCAGTGCAGTTGCAACATTGATAATCGCTGAATATTAACGCAATATAACACCTTGATTTAATCTGGATTTGCTCATCAGATATCACGCTATGCATGAGTAATAATTATTGATTAATCAATTATTCTTGTTTGCACACTTGTTTGTTTTATTTACGTGCCAATGACAAATTCTATTTCTAATTTAGAAGAAAATTTGTGAATTTATATTTTGATGATTAAAACGCAGCAGATGCGAGTACAATGGGGGTGGTGTCGATGTCGGCAGCTTGGATTGAGTTTATCCGGAATGCCCGGGAATATCCTTGATATCCTATTAAGTGGCCTGTCGTCCCCAGGCTTACTTGCCTCTTCACGTCCCCCACGAATTATCTTTTTTCATAGGAGAGAAAGACGCTTCATGTCGGCAACCAACTGTGCACCAATATTTATTAATTCATTTAATAATTATTTTTACTTGTAAGCGGCAAATGATCAATCAGACTATAATTTGATGAAAAGTTTCAATTTATCTAGTTTGGCAGTTATTTCGGTTAGAAGTTGAAAACTATTTTAATAAAAATTATAACTTTTTCAGCAAAGAATTTATAATTAGAATGTTTTTGATGACGATAGAGGATTAATTCGGTTGTAATTTGATAAAAAGTTGTTTATTCTAGGTTAAGTAGTTTAACAATCATTATAGATTGAAGTTTAGTAATTAATTCTATTTTGTGCTGACATTTTAGTTTGCAATTCTGCTGCACTCTACGCTTTTCTAGTTATGAGTGTTGCATACATTATAACTGCAACTAATGACAAATGACAATGGCTAGCTGTTTTCGTGCTGAAGCACACGCTGTAAACTAATTAAGGAAAACAAATGAATATAAAGTGTGATTAATGTGGTACTGGACAGTCATGTCAAATATGCTACCTATTATACGGACAGAATTTTATAAATAATGCTTTATTTCTATGCTTTGTTTTTTACGACTCAATAATATAATTAGCAAATTGATTGCGTAGATTGTGTCACAATGGCGACACGTACAGTCTGGTTAATCGCATTAAATTTGCATTTGTTCACATTTCAAATCGCATTTCTACTCTTTCTCTCTCTCTCTCTCCATGTTGTTGCCTCTTTTTACCCTTATTTTGAGGAGATGTCTATTGTTCCCTGTTGGCCTTCCAACACACAATTTGTGATCTCTGCACATGCCTGCTATCCGTTTATGTGCGATGATGTTTCGACATTTCGTAACGACGCCATCGACACGTTTGCCGTTTGCGTCGGCGGCGCTCTTCCAATAATAGCGCAATTGCAGACATTTGCATGCCGCCCCCGATGTTATAGGCGAGGGTGGATAGTGCCAAATGTGCGCCAAACAACCTCCAAACCCATAGGAATTACGCATTTGATTATTTGAAGCTTGTTTTGTGGGGAAACTGAATTTATGTGAGATTTGATTGATTCTTTCGTTGCTTTCCTTTTGCAGTTAACTAAAAGGTTAATCAAGTTATAGTTTGTTAAAAAATTACAAATGGACTGGTTTAAAATATGTTATGAATTGAAAATGTTTTTAATATTTTCTTATGGTTGCTTCATGAAGCATATTTATAAAATTTATAACTAATCTAAAGAGTAAGATATATCAATAGGGATTAATTAAAATAGACTTTGATGCTAAGGAGACGACTTGAAGCGAACATCTGTACTTTTACATATTACCATCATAAACTATTGATAATTATTTCCTAGTTATTTGTTGTGTTGAAAGGTGATAGATAGTTAATAAGGCTATAATTTGTTTATAAGATTGATATTTTCTAATTTGTAGTTTAAGAGTCAACATAGATTACAGTTGAAAGTATCTGTAATAGTTTGGAAAATTTATAATTAATTCAATAATAAAGATATAACCCTGATGTTTTCAAGCATGAATATTCCAACTTAAGTGGTTTAAGAGTTTAAAGTATTCAATAATAGTTTTGATTTAGTTGTTTTGTTGAAACACTTTTCACTAAAAGTCTGCTTCTAGTTTTATTGTACGGTAATATAATTGAGATGCAATGCCAGGGAGATAATTTGTATGCATAGTGTTGCATTATGCGCATGATGTGCATGATGTCCGCAGCGTTTTGGGAAATTACGCGCCACAACGCGAGTCGTGTCGCAATGTCGACCACCCCCGAGTTGAGTTAGTTGCGACAACGCCGCCTCCGATTCCCGAGCAGGTGTCAGGAGTTGATTGCATGCGGGAACTAATTTCCCAGATTTCATTACCTTGTGAATATATGGCAGTGAAGAGAGACACGGAGAGACATCTGAGGATGGAGTCTCCAAGGGAATATGGACAACAAAATCAAACAGTAATAGAAGTAAAATAATGGAGTTATTAGAGTGTTGGGAGGTAACCAATATGTTGAACCACTTGTTGAAAACATCAATTTGGGTTATTTTTGATTTTTTTAGTAAAAACAATTACAACAGGATTGTCTCTTGAGATATAATTATTTTTTTTTTTTTGAGTAACTAAAAGTTTAGTTATGGTATATTTTTACAAAGATATGGCAATTTTTTCCTAATTATTTTATGAGTTGTGAGCGTTTAAAGTTTTAGTCGTTTTTGGAGCGGGTAATATTGAGTAGTTGTTGTAGGTTTTTAATGTTAATTATATTATCGCTCAGTATAAATTAATGAAAGTTTTGTCAGTGTTTACCAATAAATTCTTTTAATAAACACTGTATGTTACAAATATGTTGTTATCATTTATATTTTCGAAGTTATAAGGGTTTAATGTAGAATGTTAGTATGAAATCAAACTGACTTAAACCATCTTTTTATTTCTTCATATCTAGACTACTAGTGTATAAATCAAACTATTAAATTATTAATTTTTTAAATGTATTTTATTCTTAATGTCTTAATATTAAGGCAGATTTGAATTTCTTCATCCAATACAATCATTTACACCTTCATCTCAAGAAAGAAGAAACATTATACAAACATACAAATAGAATAATTATCTGCAAACTATAAAAATACATTGATTAGATCAAGCATTACGTTTTATTTAACACAATCTTCAGTAGTGTCATTAAAGTACTGGTGATTAACAAAGAAAGACTGTTTGACGACAGCATAGATGGCGCTGTATTGGCGGAAACAAAAGGCCTTCCTTTCTGCGACGTGAACCATTGATGTAGATCAGAGAGCTCACCAAACCCATGCTGGTTCTTAGTCTGTACCAGGCATTCGTAGACGGACTCTGATTGCAGGTTGCGGAGATGGTAGCTTTGCGTGCGTTCTGACGTAGAAGGGTTGAAAGACTGATGCGGACGTACGAGAAGATCATGCCATTGGCCTGGGTGATGATAGGTAGAGTTAATCTGGAAAACGAGCAAAAGTGACAAATCTGTTTGTGCAAATATATGTTGACGGTTACCTGGATCATCCTGTATAGAATTCGTACTTCCATGATGGGAAACACGCTCTGGACATTCCAAGTGAGGTTATACTCATGAGGCATTGAGTATTGTGAGCTGGTAATTGCAGGTGGACCTGGTTTGCCAGATAACTCAATGAACTTTTTTTCTCTGCCGATGCTATTGACTACAACGCAGCTGTAGTTGCCAAAGTCGGAGAGCTGAATGTTGCGGATGGTCAACGTATGGGTTAGACTTTGGTGGGACATTACTCGACGGTCTGTGGGCTGGAGAAGGAAGGAGTTTTGATACCAAGAGATCTCGGCTGGAGGATCTGCGTGGACCACACAGTCGAGCCGGGCTTCAAGACCTTCACCTGCGTTGACCCAAGAGCGGAGGACGTTGACTTCCGGCGGGTCTGTAAATACGGTATAGGGTTGGTAAAGGTGGAGTAAGTGCCGATTTTGATGAGGACAATATTGAGGTTGAGAGGTTTGGAAGTCGAAGGACCAAGGACTCCTTTGGAAGAGGAATTAGAAGGCAGATATTTAAGAAATAGCAACGGGATAAATTTATAATACTGCTCCGCAGTCTGCAAGCCAAAGGCCTTGGCCATATAGAAGCTGCTTAACATGCTTAAATATCGAAATAAAAGTTTATAGTACTTACAAAGAACATGAAGTTCAATTTCAGCCGTTACAGGCTGTCCAATCCCGTTCGAAGCCGTACATTGATACACTCCAGCATGTTGCCGTTGTACATCAGACAGCGACAACAGATACCCACTTTGCACTTGCATCCCGCTGGGTAAAATCCCATCCTAAACACCAATATATACACCATCATAACAACCGAGTGAAAACGCCCGGAAATTACTCTTACCCGTTTTGACCACTGCACAACCGGTGTAGGATTCCCAGTGGTCCTGCACTCAAACGACACAGGTCCCCCTTTCCTCGTAGTGGTCTGCCCATTCGGAGGGACCATCTGTATACTGGGTGACACTGGAATACAAGAGACAGACGTGTGGAATTAATAAAAATATGCAAATGGTCAGACAAGTCCATTCTAATTAATACAAAGGGGTGCTATGTGTTAAAGCAAGCTCTGTTAAAAAATAGAGGGTTGATAGGGGATGATTTTTTTAGGGTTTTTGAAAGCAGGCGTAAGTTGTTTCTTGCATCTTTGATTGCTGTGTTATGCAAATGCGCGGTTGATTGTAAATGTCAGTGGTGCTGCCTGCGGGGGCGGCTGCTCGCTCCTTTGTGCACAACCAGCACACGAATGAATATTTATGCAATCGTCTCCGGCTGATTGCGAGTTTAAAATGCAAAACAGTCAATTTGCATTCATTAAAAGTTTGCCAGCGCTGTGCCCGAAAACCGCCTCTCAGTGCATACACTGTGTGTTGAAATCAGGGCACTACAAAAGCAGTGTACATGTTGATAGGAGAAGAGACAGCCGGCGCCGCCTCCGCTGCTTGTTTTGATGTTGCGGCGAAATGCGCCGCCGTGGATTGCTGAAATGTTCACTTTTGGTTACGAGAGAAGTGTCTGCTCATTCTGCCTTTGCTTTTGGGTGAGGAAGTGGTGGTTGTGGAAGAAGGGGGCGACAATCAGCGGTGGAAAAGTTGCACGATGCGTTTGTGTGACGAGGAGTAATCTGCATAGTATTATAAGTTGGATGATGGCGGTTTAATCGATTCGGAGATGGAGTACACTTCAATTCAAAGAGGCGCTGATGATCAGCTGTTGTTAATTAACCGTATTCTTAGAGATCTTAGAAGAAAACGAAAGTACTTAGGAAGATTATATTATATTAGAAAGATGGCAGTTTATAATGAAGGGAGTAGAGGAATCACTGGTGATTTTAAGTCCGTAGAGAAAAAGGGTTTTTCTACTTTTAAAATTGAATATCTTCTAAAATAAGTTATGGATTTTGTTGAAATTTCCTATGAAGTATTATATGAAATTATTGGAAATATAACAGTTTAAATTTTTAATCTGGGAGAATTCTGAAAAGTTCCAAATTGGGCCAATCTGTCGAAAGCACCAGAAAAATAAATATTTTTTTAATGATCGTATAGATACATTCTAGGAATACAATTTGGGAAATATTTTTACTAAGAAAATTACTCTGGGGCCAATTACTCCAAAGCCGGCAATTAATTAAAAATCTTCCGGCAGAATGGTCTAAATAGAATATCTTCCATACTAATGACAATATTTCTGCGAAATCTTCTTAGTTAAATTGGGAAGTAGAATATTCTGAAGGCCTATATTATCAATATTTGCTCGCGTTGTTGTTTTATGTCTTTGCGGACTATGAAAATAATTAGAAATAGTTACACTCAGCGCCAGCGACTTGCCATTCTAGTTTAATCCAAATCAAACGTTGGAGACCTACCGCATTGCATTCAACGCCGCCGCCACCGCAATTTTAATTAAAATTACAGGATACGTCAGCGACGATGTCGCTGGGCGTAAAGAAGCCGGAATAATTTAACTTTGTCTTGAAGGCAGCAAGAAATCACAATCTAGCAATACAGCAACAGCAGGATATGCAAAGTAATTTTGAGTTGTTATTAATTCTGGAGGTTTAGGGTTTCTGCTTTTTTGCGTTTCATAAGCGGCTGGTAGGCAGAAATTAAATGATTAATTCGTCAGAAAGTTGGCAGATGTCTAACGCACCCGACATAACCTAACCTAACCTAAGAAATGCCCCACGGACGTATAGGAGGGAAATTGGGTGTTAAAAGTTGAAAAATTAATTGTCCCAATAATATGTCAGGAAAAGCAGGTTTAAATCACAATGTTAAATTGGCAATTTTCCGAAACCGGATATATTGTAATAAACCGAGAAACAAGGAAACTAAAACCGGTATCATTTTCTAATTTTTCGTTTTATTCTATGTGCAAAATTTTCTAGTGATATCTTGGTTGCTTCCGCCTTTTTGAGAGTAGATATCATGATGTCAAGTTTACAAACTGCGTCTGGATGAAAATAAAAACCGGTAAACAATTTCAAAACACGTTTTGTTTACTACCTGAAAATATTTTGTAAAAATTGTTGATTATCTCTCGAAAATACCAATTTTTTTTTTCACTCCAACTATGGACCTAAAACTAATTAACTCACTTAAAATCTCAATAGTGTGTATCAAATCCCCCGGCGAGCCATCTCCAATCTGGCACGTGTAATCTCCCTGATCGGCATGCTGGATATCGCGTATCTGCAGATTGTATCCGCTTAAGGCTAGCCGGCTATCTCTAGATATCATTTGCTGACCAGCACTGAGAAGGACAGTACCACGTCGCCATACTATCACAAAGGAACCTGGAACAATTTAATTCAGTACAAATGATGCCCAAATTAACAAACTAATCTTCTTTGTTGTTATTTGATAGGAATCCCACATCGTGTATCATATCAAATGATATATGCAATAATGATTGCTCGCGGTGTCACGGGTCGAGTTGATGCGATTTGTACAAAGTTCCCACGCCGGCAGTTAGCAGTTTTCGCGTGCGGAAAACCGGAAAACTAGAGGTTGGACTTTTGGGGCGTTGACAAATATGCCAACATGCTGCTCATAGTTGTACAAACAAGTGAACTCGTAAATTGGGAAACTGGTTTTGTTGTCCGGTCCGGCTTATAGTTTTATAATTTATAATTATAATTTAGGTCATTAAAACGTTAGAATATTACTTGATGGCCAATTAGGGATAGAAGTTGTTTGATTCTAGAGTTTAAATTCTTGGAGGAAAATCGATCAGGAATTTATTTATAACTTTTCTTGCTTTTGAGATGGAATGCTGTAATTAGCTTTGAATTAAAGGTAATTAAGAGTTTATTTGGGATTGATGAAAGGGTTATATATTGTTTATGCTTGTTTGAAGTTTACATGATATTATTGTTTTTTCGAAAAGACAATTAGTTGGTTTTTGGAAGATAACTCTTGTAATTTTTATGCTAGAATTCCAAAATAAATTTTTAACAATAGTACATTAAATTTCCAGTTTGAAAAAGTTAGTTTGAAGTTTTTAACATTGTTGTAAATGTTGCTAATGAGACTTTACAGTTAGTGGATTTAAGGGATTGGATGTTTGTTAGTTATATATCAATAACTCATGTAGATTTTGAGATAATAATTCAAATAATACAAATGTAAAAAATCACAGCAATTGTCCCACTCGCTTGATTTTATCCAGCCTCAGGCACGGGATTTTTGATTCGATTTTTCATGCTTGCATTTTTTCCTATTGACGGCGGTAATTGTCCAAATTGTCGAATGGAAATTGCGTAGGCGTCGTCGCTGGGCCGTGAAAAGCGCATCCTCCGGCCGCAGTCCGAACGCGTCCGACCTAATGGAATCTGCATGAGGGCCGTAACGACCGCGACGTGGGGCGGCGGAATAAAACACAAGCGGTGCGCTCCTCGTAATGGCATGCGGTGGCCGAAATGACAAAAGGATAATAAAGAGAAAATTCTAGAAATCAGCAGAATCCTCTCTTCTCAGTATTGAGGAAATGCTAGCAAAATCAGCAGAATATTTGAGGCAATTTTATGAAGATTTATTCTGAGGGCAACACGCTGTATATTGGTAAATAACCAAATGTGTATAATATCATCGTGCGTATAGTTTAACGCTGGAATTAATTAAATTTTAATTGAAATCAAACACCGATGCTTTGCATATCTAGCAGCAAGCAGCCGTCTCCGATTCCGACGTCGACTGGTTCCTCAGCAATGCAATGATTGCGTTAATCAGTGATGCCGCGATAGAGTAAATGTAATTAAGGATTTGATTTGTATCTTCGATCGCTTAATTAATTCATCAATTGATATGCTTTATTTAGATGGTGATACTCTGTTTTATTAGATTTATGATATTGGTATTTGCAAGGATTGTTGTGTTTGATTGGATTCGAAGGAGATTGATTATAGTTTTAATTGATTTGCAATAAGTATTTATAATTATTAGTGTTTAAATGGTATTTTCCTGTATTCTAAATTACTTGTTATTTATTAATGGATGAATTGATGGGGTTGAGTTTTTTTGGACAAACATTCTTTGGTTAATTATTAATAACCGTAGTAGTTTTACAGATAATTATAGGAAAAGTAAATTTGAATTAAAGCTAAGTAAATTTCTTATATGATAGTATTAAGGTAATTTGATATAAAATTAATTAGTATTACTAAATAGAGTGTAAACATGTAGGTTACTAATTATTTTATATATCAGAAAGTAACTCTTGTATATATTATCATTAAACATTTAATATGAATGTTTAAAAAACAATTGGTTTTTAAGTTAAGTTTTAAACATAAATATGATTGATTAAATTTAAGGTAAATGTGGTAACATAGCATCCTCGTATTGCCAGGAAAATTCTTTAATTAAATGTTAATGACATTAGTATTTATAGAAAAAGGAGTGTATCGTCAATTTTAAATTAAAAGTAATTAAATTTTTCATATGGTAGTATTAATATAATATTTTAGAAGAATACATTAATATTATTAAATATAATTTAATACAAGTTTATGCTTATACTTTAAAATAGGCGTTTTTTAGTTAAATGTTCATAACTTATATAAATAGAGAACTAGAACATTAAACTAAATTTTAAATGAAAGATAATTAAATATTTTATTTGCTAGTTCTTGAATAATTTTAGTTAAAATTAGATTGGTACGATTAAATTCAGTTTAAACTTGATATTATTGTTTTAGAATTTTTTAAGAAACAACTGCTTCGTTTAAAGTTATTATTAATAACATTATTTATTTTAATGATGAGAGCTAAAATTCAGATTAAAACAATTAAACTATATTCACAAGTTTTAATTTTACAATTTTTAATTTCTTTTATAGAATATTTGTTTCCATATTAACAGAATTAATTAATTTTTAGTTTCTCAAATCGCATTCTCAAATTATAAATATAATAGTATTTAAGAAAATTTATTTAAAATCACTGCCAGAATTGTTTAAACATAATTTCCACTAAAATGTTGACTGGAATTCACTGAAAGGATTTGAATGCTACAAAGGAGAATGGCAATATTTTATTTCGTAGGACATGCTAGTTAATTAAATTATTAATACACATCTTCTGCTATCATTGACCGGAAATGGTTTATAACAATTTCGCTTTTTTAATTAATTTTCTCTTTAATTATATTTTGATTTCATATAGGAAGCGCTATCATTAATTTTGCAGCATTTTAAATAAAGAGATAAAATCGCGCTAGGTTTGATCTATTGGAGCGTGAGTAAAACACACTTGAAAGGACTAAATGAGTAGCAAAGTGGCAAAAGACAACAAAGGATGTGTTGAAGAAAGGACGAAGGATCTACAGAGTACAGAAGGGTTAACCAGGCGTGACATCAATTTTGAGATGTTGTGCCCTAGGATGTTCCCTTTTTACTATCTTCGTGTTCGTCAGGGCGAAAAATACTTTTATCTACTTTGTCGTGCAGACTGTTCGAGATTTTTATTTGTACTATTGAACATTATTACGTTTAAATATTGATTGGTATTTAGATTTTTGTTCATTATTTGGCTTGGTAAAAAGGATGTTATTGAAAATGTAGAATCCTGACGTATTGTCTTTATTATCTCTTCTAGCATTGTTCAGGTAATACTCAGTAATGCTCCTATTTCGTAAAGCTGTTCACATTTTCACATTTTCGAATTACACAATTGTTTAAGCTTAAATTTAGTAATTTTTACCAGACTATGTTCTCTTTATTTTTAAGTCAACTAGAATTATAAAAGAAACTCATTTTTTCTAAATGATTCAATCATTGCACTAATTTGAAGCAGTTTTTGTCTAACATATTGATTGGAATTGTACACAAAATTAGTCGAAAAAAAGGAATGAATGAAGAAAAATTGTGGTAAATAGAGACCACACAATGTATGTTTCTACAATTAAAACTGACTATGACTACCGCAAAATTCAATATAAAATAAAATTGTAGAAGAAAAAATTATTTGATTCACAAAAAACAGAAAATATTTGCTTAAAATGGTAAAAACTGTTGATTTAATTCAATGTGTTAGGTTAATACATCCATACGTTTCTTTTCTTTATTATATTGAGAAATAATGTTGACATTAGCTTGAAACGAGAAATTATTAAATACACTTTACCGATACTTTCTATCAAAAACAGATAAGATTGAAACTTAAATATTCTTAAACTTAATATTCTAGTTTTTATCCCACCAGCACTTTTTGTTTTAAATAATTGCTAATAATAATGAAAGATGAAAATTTTAATGAAACGTTGTTTTAAATCTTATTAAATTACCTAAATTTTGAAAATATTAATTATTGAAAAAATTAATTATTAATTTTTTAAAGTGAACTTTTTCTTCCTTAGATTCCTAATTTTTTATCGTTTTCGGTCATATCAAAGAAAATCTTGTTATTCACTCTTCCAAACATAGTAGACATTTCTGCAATTTGTTAAATCAATATTCCTTCCTTGTGGATGTGATTTCAGCGGGATTAAAATCTCTTCAGTCCGCGCTTGCATGGCAAACAACACAAAACCCAGCTTTGTTTCGCCACAGCTTCACTCGGCATCCATTATAAACAAAAGCACGTCGGTTATAATTGGCGTTGTGCGGTAGCGCGAACACTCTGCCGCCGCCGCCGCCGCCGCCGTCGCCGCCATCCTCGGCGCAGGCCGACTCTTCAACTTCATCAGCAGTGCGATGCGCACAATCTGCACAAATACGCAAACGCGAGATTTTTGTTTTGTGTGGAATTGTTGTACTTCAACCTGCTGCCACAGCCGACTGTTTTCCATGCGTCAAAGGGTGCTTGCATGATTTTCAGCCTACATTTTCTACTGCTTTCATTATTTTCCATGCTTCCATAAAAAAGAGAGATGGACAAATGAAAATGAAAAATTAATTTTTACTAATTAGTGGAATGATTGCAATGCTTTTTTCTGTTTTGTGTTTTTCTTTTCAATGAAATTTGTTTGAGAGATGGTCGCATCTATTTGCTTTCTTTGCAGGCCGGAAATTTAAACAAAATTATGAATAATTTGAATACGACGTGTGATTAATAGTGTGCAAGTTGCTCGTTGGCAATTAATCCATGTTTGCCTAATGACTGAGCGTCGACCGCAGCGCGATGAGGATGATTAATTTCTGCTGTCATTTCTGGTGCAGAATCTTTTTTGCTAACAAATTGCGTCTGCTTTACTTTCTCACTTATACCAATCTATTACTCTCAAGTCACACCAACTCTCTAGAGTCCAACTGACTGTTTAGCGTTGGTACCAACCACAATAGTTTTCAATCTGATTACAATTACTCTGATCTTCTTCAAATATTGATTCACTAATTGTTACAGATAGTGGAATGTTAATGTTTAGCAAAATCAAAAAGATTTCTTATAAATTTCCAAAACAGTTTTGAATTTTCGGCTGATTTCTTATAATAATTTAGATTTTTGGTAGATTTTACACTTGAAAATTATTGTTGTTTTGTTTTCCTACTCACTTAAGGATTTTTCCGCTTACTGCCGAAGAATTCCGATACTTGACTTGACGACTAAAACTAGACATTAGATGCGGATTCAAATTATTCTTAATTCCAGTATTTGTCTATGCAAGTTGCAGTAGCAACATATATATTATGTATATTCCACATAATCTTCTAAATTCCAAAATTTTTTATTAGGTCACAATTAATTTTGTTTTTTAAATTATTCAAAAATTTTAATTGTAATCTTAGTAAACTATCTCATAGTGTAATTTTATAAATTCCAATTTTTGTGATATTTTTGGAATTTTTTTTGCAAATTTAATTATTGTGCAATGTTATTTGTTATCTCTATGAAGCATAATATTAAAACAGGCTTTAATTGATCGATCTGCTTGAAATTTTCCGACAACTAATTGTGATATTTTTTTTTCTTTGATTTTTTATTTCCGCGAAATTAAGTAAACTCCACGAGCAAAAATCAGACGACACTTTATCATCAGTTTGCGAATCCGCATAGTCTTAACGGTTCAACTTTCAACGCCCCTCTGCGCTTTTGCGATTTGGTCCACTGCTTTCACATCCCGTAATTTTCATGAATTTCCATAAACTTTGGCGTCTATACGTTTTCCATGAAATTTTTCTATACCATTAGTGCTTTCTCAGTCGCACTTTGCAAAGAAACATGAAGAGCGTTGATGTAATCATAATTTGTCATTTTTATTACTGCTATTTGGAAGTTAACCAAGAAAACTTGGAAAGGTGTTACTTTAAAAATATTCAGTTGTTTTTAAAGAAGCATTCTATCTTCTGGCATATTTTGAATGCAAATTTGCTAATTGAAGAATTAAACTGTCAGCTGTAATTTTTTACAAGAGAAATTTTTACATAACCATCAGAACCTAACACATTGAATGTAAACCATCAGAAATTAAATATTCTTGATTTTAATGTTGTTTTACGGTTGCATTACTAACGCTTTTCACGTGCCTGCTTGATGTAGTGGTCTCTCTCTTTCCTATACTTGACCTGACTTGACTTGGCAGTCGCGTCGTCGAGTGGAAGAAAGAAAAAAGTTGCCGAGCAGCGCAGATCTAACTTTGTTGAGGCACACGCGCAGTCAACATGTTTTCTACCTACTATAAATTTTTTGTTGCGTTCCTCAATGATATTTTATTTGCAAGTCTTTTAAATGAATTCAATCACATCATTGACTCTAATCACTTTATTGAAATAGATACATTCTATTGCAAGCAGATTCTGTTATTATTTACTCGTTGGTGATAAGCTTTAATTTGCAACTTTTGATTTTTTAAGGCACACTGTATAAGCCAGCTTTATGAATCTTTACTACTCCCGCCAGCAGGTTACCACCCCCCTTTGCCTATAATACAGTTTGCGTTATCCCAGTTACGGTTTTGCTAGTTTCCACACGAGGAAAACATGAAAGCTATAAGGAAAATGAAATTTAACGACTTACATACCGTCACGGTGCACTGTGTAAAAATTCAACTACCTGGAAGAGAAGGGTAGAAGATCCCAATCGAAATGGAATCAAAAAGAGATAAATACTGGTAGAAGTTGTGTTCGTTTTATTGTTGTTCAATGTGCATGAGTGTGAGTTTATCATTATGCACGAGCGTCGGCAGCTTTAATTGCGGGCTATAAAAACCGACACGTTTGGCAGACGCGTCATTCCCGGCGCTTCCACCATCAGAAAGCTTGGAATGAATTCTGCTGGAATTTGAAATGTTGAACAAAACTACTTGATGGTAGTAATATAGTGGGAAACTAATTTGGATTAAAGGAAATGTAATTTTCTACGCCCTGTGGAAAACTGCAATTCAGTTTAAGCAAACATTTCGTGACTAATTCATTTTTAACCGTTCTACCACTTTCTATTTTATTTTGCAGTGAAACTTTCTATTTTTAATTTGTTATTGAACAATCGTTGGTTTAAATTTACTTTTTGCCTATTTCTAATATTCTTGAAATTTTTCTATTTTTCATAAGTTTCCAGTTTTATCACTTCAAAATGCCTGATGCCTGGCACCGATTAATCCTGTGCATCCTTTGTAAGCTTAAAATCGTCCGTAAAGTCAGTAAGCTGCGGATGCTCTATCAATTCTATGCCACTGGCACCGCTCCTGTGCAAAAGCCGGGATGTGGTCTGGATGTAAACTGCGGCCGCACGTGTGCGTGCCGCATTTGCATGCAAATTAAAAGCGGGCATGACCGCCGCCACCATCACCCAACATTGTTCCGCCACAGACTGCTGCCCAACGGTGAGAAAAGCGAAAAGAGAACGAAGGCAAGTCTCATCTGCACAATGCCAAGCCGAAACCAAAACTGACAAGAGAGTCAAGGGCGAAAACTGATAAAAATACACCCGAACAAAAGCATGCTTAATATTTAAAACAACACTCCATAAAACTTACCCCACTGCAATAATAAAAGCATGCATGAAACAAAAACCCGTTGAATTTACATTTGATTTGATTGCATTTAGAGGTTGGACGGTAAACTCGATCAGAATTGTTTTCCAGTGATAGGAAAATCGCAGAATAATACACAAGGACATGGTCGGATGAAGCGTGCGATTATAGAGATGTGCCTGGCTGATACAAGCTTTAGTTCCAGCGCTTTTAGGTAGTAGCTCGAGTATGTTGGGTTGCAGCACTACCACAATTACCATACAGGCATATTTACGCATAGATGTTTTTCAACATTTACGTCGCATTCTTGTGCATTGAATACATTCATGTCTGAACTGGAACACAGCACAAAAAGCAGTTTTATATTTCACATTAGATAACTGACTTGAAATTTTTTTAATCATAAAATAATATTGAGAAAACAAGTCGTTTTGTTGTTTGTTCACAGTTGAAAATCTTCTAGAAGAAATTAAAAGATGAGTTAATATTGATATCTTTATAGTTTTCTTTGTCATTTAGCAATTTGATATAGCATTGGAAGTTAGAAAATCGCAGAAATTTAATTTGACTTTGTTTGTCTCTATCTCTCACCATCTAGTTGTTTTTTTTTTGTCTGTTTTGTTTGTTTCTAAAATTCTTTCTGTTGATTTAATTTGTTTTATTGCTATTCGTTAATGTAAGCTTTTCCCTCATCGCAATAAAACAAAAGTCTTATCCTGATTTTAACGGCACATTAACCTTGTTCAAATCACCGGAAAATTTTGTCGATTGATTTTGCTTCTTTATTTGTATAATTTCAACTTTCTAAGATAGCTTTAGTGCAATTCTAGCAGATCTTATATTAAACATCAAACTTTCATCTTCATTATCATCTCTTTCTTTATCTGCCTCTTTTGAAAGTTTCAAACTTTTTTGGTTGCCTTCACTTTAATTATGTTTTATTACTTGTAATTTATTTCACTCTTAATTAAATGCTTTGTGTAAATGAAAACTAAAACGAATAACTTAAATGCATTACTGAATGCAATGGGTTTATAATATTTATTTATAAAACGTTTTGTTACCTTCTTCATTTTCTGATAATTAGTAAGTGTTGAAGGCAAATTAAAACAACACCCTGTAAATATTTCACTCTGCCTACTTTAATGACCAGATCCTATCTCTTCGCTCTGGATGTGAAAGCAAGAAAAAGAGATTCATGCCACAGATAAAAAGTTTAGAATTGCATATGAAAATCTAGTTTAATCTGCATGGTGTCATCAAGAATACTCCCTTCAAACACACGCTTACCCCTCTAAGGCTTAAGAGGACAAGGTGCATTATGCAAGGGCAATAACGGCGATTTCAATCTACCCTCTTGGTAAACACCTAACATATTAACGGATGACATGCACGTTCAGTTTACAACGACTAAATTTTGAGGCAAAATAAATTAGAAATCTAGCAGGAAAATTACCTAAATTCTGTACTTCACAAGGTAAAGTGACACTGTCTCCGGCCACAGCTCTGAACGTATTCCCGCGGGAGATGAATCTAGGAGCCGGGGGTGTTCCACCAGAGATGGCGCTGCTATCGATGATGGCGCCACTCCCGAATACTGAACCTGAAAATGAACAGAAACACAATCATAAATAGAAATGCCTTGCAGGAGAGTGATGTGGAGATACTATCTTATCGGTTTATGATTTGGTTTATCAGTAGTGTACGATGGCATTCAATTTAGTCATCTTTAAACTAGAAAACATTATGTTTTCATTAAGCAGTAAAACAATTGCTCTCTTTTTAATTGTGATCAATTTGGTAGTAGTTTCATCAGAAGATGTTGGTTGCAGAATAGAAGATGGGAAATGGTCAATGGAAGGATGTGAAGATGAAGTCAATTTTAACAAATTCATGGAAGAATTAGAGAATAAATTGTTGTTTCGTGACAATGGCGAATCAGCTGAAGATGCCAATTGGGTCGCCAGGTAAAATTTCATCTAACTCCATTCTTATTTTAATTGTTCACATCTCATAAATACCGTTATCTCCTCTTTAACTGTTTAAATGTTTTTGTAGTAAAAATCTTTATACAAAATATCACGATTGCATAAATTCCTGCAAGACACACGCCGCAGATGAAGACGGATTCACAATTGGCATGAGAACGATTAGAGAAGAAATGATCGCAGATGTTGGTAAATTGACAAGCAATGTGGGACTAAGTAATGATTGTGTTGTTCCTCCTGAATGTCTGCAATAGGCTTCAAGTGTGTATCATTAGACAATTAGTTAATTAAACAATTAAGTGTGGTATTAAATAAAAGTAGCTCTAATTATAGAAATTATTGTGTTGAGCAGTTGGAAAATAGAAATTTAATTGGATAATCAGTATCAGTATAGACAATATGGTTTCGTGGAATATATGTATGGATTAATGATTCTTAGTCGGAGGTCAATTAATGACCTAATGGTGTGTGTGATATAGGCAACCATGGTAACAAATTTCCTATACTGATTTCTTTCTTTTTTTTAACAATGTTATACGGTAATTTGAGTTAGTTTTCATATTATTCTTAATTTCTGGTTTATGAATTAATTCCTGAAATGACGAAAATGATTTTATGGTTTAAGATTAAATTAATTGCAATGAAACTAGCATGTAAATTTGCATACCATCATAAAACTCTGTCTTCTCTGACTTGATTGCACTTGATTTGTTGTTTAGGTTGCCTACACTTTTCTCGTCTAACAATATAATTATCTGAATTGATTAGTATTGATGATTTTATTGGGAAATAAGTTTAGATGCGTTTAAACAATTGGCCGTCTTCCTTTAACATAACTGCATACTATTGTTTCTTTTTTACTTCGCACTGTTACTCTTAATTACATTAAGCTTCCGCTTGATTTGTTCTCCGGGTTGCCTAAATTTGCAACTATGTGTATACTCTCCGTTACTCTAGAAACTCACAACTAACGATAGCATCTATGAATATCATCATCATTATCATCGACATTCCGCACTCCTGGCGCACAGTGCCAAAATTCCGAGATGTGAATCAATGCAGTGCAATGTTGCAATGCACATTTGCATGCACTTTGGCGCTTTCATCGCATCCACCCAGTAGTACTAGCGATGGCGTTCCAGGCAAATGCACATCATGCTGATGTGGTTGCCTGCTGCTCTTTGCGCTCGCTGTATGCAATTTCCAATGCACAACGCTGCCAAAAATTTAAATCGTCTGCCAATATAACGGCTCCATCCGCACGAGTAATACGCATGGAACGAATAGGACGAGGAGTATGCAAAGTATGGACGTAGAAATACAATTGCGGATGTTGCGCTTGCATTTTATGAGTTTCATCAGTTTATGGCCATGCTAGAGTTGGACAGGGAGCGATAAAAATGTTATTAAATTTAGTTGGGGATGTGATAAATGTGTGTGAGAATAAAAGGGAATTATCTATTGCAACCTATGCCAGTTTATTTGAGGTTATCTTAGTTTCTTTCATTGTGACCTGTATAAGCTAGGTAATTTAATGCAATTTTCTGATCAAGAATTGAATGGCAAATACGAGAAATAAAGAGATTATAATTGTTTAACAAGAAGTAACGTAATAAAAGCAGTTACTAGCTGAGTGTTTGGTTGCCTATCTTCCGTCAATTTAGTTGCTTACTCTATGAGAGGTATTACTTCTACTAGGAGGAATATAAATAAAAATAATACTAAAAAAAATGTGATACTTCCATTATTTCTACTTATCAATGTCGCTCCAGTTGCCTATAGTAATGCACCAACTGTATTTTTTCTGGTTGAGTTATGCATTTCGTAGTTTTTTTTTGTTTGTTTAGTGTTTTATATTCTTTATAGAATTTTTAAATGTCACTTCTTTTATTTGTTTTGTCTTTTATGCTCTGCCATGTTAATTTCATTTGTATTGCGTTGGTTTGGTTGGGTTGAAGAATTATTGCTGATTTTAATAGGGTGCTTGTATTTGACAGCAGATCGTAAAATATGCAATTGTAAAATAAATCGCAGCGAACATAAAAGCAGAGGTTGAAACGAATGCCGAATTTCGAAATAATTTCAACTGCACCATATAATAAAATGATAGACTAACAATCACCCTTTCAAGTGAGACTAATGTTGCTAAACTTTCCTATTAAATAGCATAAGATATCAACAATTAATTACGAAATAACAGAGCAATCTCAAGTCCTGATTCTATAACAAATTGCAAAAATCATTGAAACGTAGACTATAATTAATTAGCTTTCATTTAAGATCAAGATTGTTAATTTACGATAATAATAACAAAAGTTATCAACAATAAAAAAAAATTATTACAATCTTAGAAATATTCTAACTATTAGACACTTTTTTCTAGTAGAAACCTGACTAAACCTATGGAATAAAAACCAATAACTTCATTCCATCCATTGTCAGACACTATAATTACATTTCCAGTTGGTTACCGTCTCGGATCACACTTTAAACTGACATTTACTGAGTTGCATTGAAAATTACTCTAAACTACGTATTAATTGCTTTTTAATTGTGTAATACTTATTGCGTGTCCAATGATAATAAAATCAACAATTACTTCAACACATCTATTCTTGGAGCGCACCCTTCTCCAGGCCGCAACCAAGCATGCACCTTTAACGAAAACAAACGCCGGCAAAAGTGACAGCAATGTAAGCAAGGTAAACAGTATTCAGTTGCAATAAGCAAGAAAGAAACATGCCGAGCTAATGACGCGTGAAACACGACATGTGCCAGAGCATGAGGGCTGCTTGATGGGCAGTCAAGCACTTAATAAGTGTCGGACACGTAGGGCACATAAAACACATGATTTTAATACAATTCCGCTGTAATGGCATATTGTTTGCATGCAATGAGAGGAAATTGCTGTGGAAGTGAGGTGCGTACCAGTTGGTGTCATGTTATGATTGACTTGGCTCTAAAAACACGAGTGCGGACACGAACAGACATGGAATTCTAAAATGCACTTTATAGTTTACAAAATGGACTTTTATTTGAGAGTAAAACAAGCAATCGAGATTGGAGAAACGTGCTTAAATACATGTAACACTTGATGTTGCTAATTGTTATTTTCTGGACTACTTAATTAATTTTGTGTCAACAATTAAAACTGTTAATTGTGATGTATTTTGACACTTGAGAAAACGGTTTATCAACACTTACAAAATATAATCACTAATGGGCATCAGAAAGATAAATCAATTATCTGTTAATTACGGTGAATTCAATTAGCAAATAATCTAGCATTACAGAAGTTATGAACAATTTACAGTTTTTTTTTTTTTTTTTTTTGGCAAAACAGATTTTATCTACCAATTTGCATTACATCGATTAATTTTTTACTAACTAGTTCATTTAATTACCTTTTATTAAAGGCTAAATTTAATAATGCCGAACAAACATCACCGAAATTATCAGCAATTATTCACCTGAGCGCTGCACTCGAAGTTGCTTATATTAGGCCTATTTCCAGTACATTCGAATTTGAAAATTCTGATTGCACATATTTCAAACAGCTTTATAGATTGTTATTCCAATTGAATGCAAATTATTCAATACTCCTATTTCTGCCACTTTGTATAATTTACAACAATTACTAATACCTTAATCCATGCAGCTTCCGCAGCTTGTTTCAACAAGCTCCAGCTTGTCGCAGACCGGCAATGTACGTGATAGGTAATACGATGTAATGCAAAACGCAAACACCAAGCATAATCCCATATTTCACGCGCGGCTGCCAAGATTTATTGCGCCCATTACGCACGGACTGTGAAACAAAAGACTGAACAAGAAACCGCTCTAAACAAGTCCGAGCATGGAGCAGATGCGAAACAAATGAAAAACATTAGTAACGTAGGCAGCCACAAGCACATTCTATCAATGAGAGACAAAACAAATTTCGAATGAGGATGAACAAATTAAACGGGAATTGCTCGAGAAAGAAATGCATTTCGAGATCGCTGCCTAATAAATAATCCACTGATTATGTCTTCATTTCAGTTTGTTTTCAGCAAAGCGATGAAATGTTTACACACGACATGCAGCAATTAATGCAAGCAAGCTGATGACAGCAATGGCAGTTTCGATCACTTTGTCAAGAGAGAGATGCAACGTGCTGTGAAAATGGGGTGAGGCCGTGTTGTAGGGGTGGTAGTGCAGAAAGTGGGCAGTTAGAGAAGCACGCGATTTACTAATTTGCCATTTCCTGCAGGCAACGGTCTACAATTTGATTCAGGAATTTTAATTGCAGCATTATTCAATAAGGGAGCATTAAATTAGTGCTGTTTGATTAAGTTTTCAACTTTATACATGTGTTTAAATAATAAAAAATAATCTTTGTTGGGTTTTTAGTTGGTGTAGGTTGGTACTAACTGGTACAAACTGTCAAATCTGTCAAACTGTCAAAATACTAGAATGGCAAGTTCCGGTTGGACATTAGGAGGGAAAATGGTATCAACATAGTGGTATAAATTTTAGAAGAAGAGTAACATAAAAAAAAGTGTTTTTAATTTTTGATTGAGTTTGAAGGTTGTTTTAAGAACAATCTTCGGTTAGTTCTCATGTAAGTGTTTCTCGAAGCATTAACACCTTAAATATTCTTAATATTCATAAAGTTTGGATAACTTGACACTTACTAAATATTCATTTACAAAGCGTTTTCTTTTTTGTGAGATAAAGTTGTCCTTTTTAGGTTTTTAGTTGTTTCCTCATTTTGCCTTTCCATTTTATCTTTATTTTATTGCTCTCCTTTCTGTCTCTCTTTTAGTGTGCTTTACTCAACAGTGACCAGTGGTTTTCCTCATGTCTTGATCGTATTTCCTCCGCTTGTTCGTGGGTCGGGTTGTGGTCATCCGAGGATGTTTGTCTAACCGAGCGGAAGATCTGATCAGCCATTCGGAACTGATCCCGCGGGCGATGGCGGGCCAAACAAAGAACACCATTGTACAATTTGGACAATTGCAGCTTTGTGTCCTTGTGTGTGTCCACGTCTGCAAATGCGGCCATTATGAGAAATAAAAATGGGGACTATTGGAAAAGTTTAATGCTAAAAAATACGGAGAATAATCGAATTCAATTCGAATTTGAAAAGTATAAAGTGAAGAATTAAGGCAAAGAGAGAGAAACAGAAAAAATAAATGTAGTATAAGAAAGCAGGCAAAGAAGTTAATGGATTGTAAACGAACAAGACATTCTTGCCAAATGTTTGCAAACGAGCACAAAACATGTGAATGTAAACTATTGCCTGTTCCAGCAAGAAGATAACAAATGACTTAAACTATAGCACACGCAAACTTATTTCCTGAACTATGCAACATGAAACCTAGAAATTTCATGGAAAAGTCAAGAAAACACTGCAGAAGGTCAGTGAGAAGACTGCCTACTTTACGATTGATTCTTCTGCAATCTAAACTACAACTATCATCTTATTTTAGAAACAATAAACTTCTGTAAGGAAACACTGCAAAAAGTCGAAAAAGAGTTTGAAGAAGATTTTCGAAACTAAAAGATTATCAACTTGCAATATAGCATAATAGTAGCGTCAGAAGATTCTGGTAAATGTCGAGTCGAATGAGGCATCTTCATTATTTGATTAATTTGATTAACTCAATTGGCTGATGTCTCCAGATGATAAGCTAATCCAACAAAGTTGAACTTGCTGAAGAATCCATAAACTAACCGAATTCACCGTCTTAACTTTACTTTTTCTTTCTTTCTCTTTATTCCTTTTCCTAACTTATTGTATTTGCCATCCTAATTCAATCTTGACAAATCTTGATTTAACCTTACAACTTCTGAGACTAGTGAGGGTTGCAGAAGTTGGGGGAAATAGCAAGCTATTAAGATGTTATCCATCTGATAAAATGCATCTAAACATATTGCGAGCAAAGCAATCTTTGATGCAATTTATTCTTAATTGGTGTATTTGAAAACTGCTTGTGAAGTTTGCGATTGGAATTCTTGCAGTAAACTGGCAATTTCATCTATTTTAGCGCAATTATGTATTTCAGTAATACAGTCCCAGTAAAAGAAGAAACTTGCAAATTACCCACAAGTGAATCATCGGGGAATTCTGTTTACGAGATAATAATACCGTTTGAGACGAATTAGAACGCTCCACGATGATAAAAATAAGTGGAAAATAAATATGGAAATAAATGGAGAATCTGTTTGGCTCCTTTCCTTCCTTGGTTTTGGCTTCTCTCTCGGAGTTTCCACGCTTAAATGTTGGGAAAAACTGGTGGCGTAAGGAAATCTTGATCCTCAAACAAAGAGGATTTTCCAGTTGTCTAATCGGTTCTATCTCCAACTACGTATGAGATCAACAAGAAAGTTTGATTTCTATCACTGATGTAATTTAAGAAAATTACTCTTTGTCTACTTGCCCTACTACCTAACCTCACACAACTTGCACTCTAAAATTACACTGTTAAAAACCTCATTCAATTTTCTTTATAATAATAGCTTTGTTATTGTCTTCATCTACTCCTAAAACTCCTCTTTATAAACAACATAAGCTTTGTAACACTTCTAAAGCTCCTGACTTTTAAGGAGCTTAGAGTCAGTTGCCTAACTCTAAGTTGCAAGCATCTAGAGAGATCCTCCAAATATTATAAAGAGATAGCTTCAGTAATTACTCGGCTGCTTTTCTGCTTCACAATAATTGCCGTGATTGTCTCTTTCAGAGGGTTATTTTGAGGATCTCTGGAATACACCACAAGCCGGGCATTGTGATTAGTCAGTTCACAGAATGGCTCAGTAATGGTCCAAATGTTATCAAAGCGAGACAATCCCAGTTGTATTTTATCAATTTCACTAATTCCACTTCACTCTAGCTCACTTGCAATAGCTAATGCTTGATACAGTTATGCAAGCAGTTGTCCGCTCCATACTTTGCAACCTGAGGGAATACTACCGGAGATTACAGAGTTATGCCACCAACATTGAGGCGCAGTAATCGAAGTAGTGTGCGAAATGGCATAAACGTTTCGAATTGTCTCGACTCCAGGCATAATCTGATAAAATCTATTATGTCGCTGTACGGCCATCGGGGGGTGGCTTGTTTGCGGGCGATTGTCTCCGGACTGGTGTGTGGAGGAGGCAGACGGACGCAAATGTGCTTTCCAAGTGTTGGTTCTTGACTGTAGAAATGTGGATACATGCCGGAATCGAGCGCGCCGGAAACCCGGAAGCGACGAGCGGCAAACAGCGTAATTAGCCCGACGCAGTCTGGCGCATCGGAATTGTTTGTTGGGCCGTTTACAACGTTTGGGTGAGTTTGCTAAATTTAGGGCGTTTTAAGAGATTTGATTTAATTTTCTTTAATGGGAGATGTGTGGTAAAGTTCAGAGAATTATAACTCGGAAGTAATTTGACAAATAAGGATAGTAAAAAGAAAAAGAGGTAGAGAAATTATTGTAATTTAATTTAAGTAAATCTGATTGAGATTGCATGAAGTATTCATAAGGTAATTGGGGTTTTCTAGATAAGTGTTTTGCTTTAAAATGTAAGGTGTAAGAAGTAGGAGGAATTAAGATAACGAAATTTATACAAATTGTATTTTGTAAAAAAATACACGTACTTTTAAGTAAGTTCAAGTTCTCTGTCCTAAACTATTGAAATCTCTATCGGAAAACTCTTGATTTACCAGACATATTACCTTGTCAACTCAATAAACACATTAACGCACTTTTCCATTTACTTCATATTCTACCACATCATTTTATAATGTATTACATGCTTCAAAATCTCCCTAGTGTGTTCTAGAATTGCTTGGAATTTATTTCTCCAGCATCCCTATCTCTGGATTCGCGTCCGGGGCGGCGTGCGTCGCAAACTTTTACCGGAACTTTTAAGTAGCAACAAGCATAGAGCTTGAACTTCTACGCCGGCAACCGAAGGCGGCAACTTGTTGCGTCTTTGCCTTGCCTTTGGGCGTCCCTGGGGTGTCAATGAAAAGTGGCCAGAGTCATTCTCAAGTGAGGACCTTGCAGGATAGTGGAGCACACTGATTTAGTGTCATGTTGTAAAGAGAATCCAGAAGAAGAAAGCAGATATAAATAGGGAATAACTGGAAGTAGATAAAATATATGGAATGACGATGAATGAATAGGCAAAGTTCTTTAATCGCTGTGCATGGAAAACTTTTGAATTTATTTGTGAATAACTGAGAGCATAAATGAGTTCAAGAAATAAATGGAACTTTATTTTGTAGACAAACTATTTTTCTATAATTTTGTTCTTGTGAGATTATTGTATCTGTAATGCTTGTTTCAGTATTAATTATTTTCTCTCTCAATACATACTTCATTGCTCTGGTTCTACTCTTTGTGTATACAAAGTTGCATAACATACATTACAATTAATTCCAGACATATTTTCAATAAACCGTAACAAATAAAATACAAGCATTACACCGAGTGAAAGTAATACTCCTCTTGGTATCTAATTTCCACCCGCATTATGCAGAATGACACAAATTATTCAATTGAACACAAGGTCTCAGATCATATTTCATTGATTTTTGTTTTTATTTACAACGAAACCACGTGAAATCAAATTGTTTATTAACACATCAACGTCTCTCTTTGCTGCTAAATTATATTGTCTGGCGTGGTATTCAACGGGAAATTATCATTACGAAATACTAAGTACTACTACTAGGCAGTTTTCATGCCTTAACCGCCCACAACGGCCTCCAACTGCCGCCACAACACAACCGGTAGTAAGAATGTTAATGGTAAGTGGGACAAGTTTATGTTTTATATCAAGGAGGTTTAACTTATTGCTTTAAAACCAGAATATATTTAAGAATGTGGTTGATAGAAAGAATTTTTGATTTATAAAGAAAAAAATAATTAAGATAATTAGATGAAAGTTTTACGGGATATGTAATATAAAATTGTGCTTAAGTTAAACTTTACTTTAATTAATTATCTTTATTTCTAAGAAAGTTACAGGAGTGTTAAGTTGACAACCTTATAGTTTTAATTCAGAATTGATTTCTATTAAAATAATTTCCATAACATTGAATAAATCATAGATAATTCACCAGTAAATTAAAATAACTACTATTTAATTTTCCTAAACTTTATGTTTCTACTCCTGTGCAGATTGCAGTAATAAATTATTTAATGGACAATTAAAGTTTAACTACGCCGTCAGTTGGTTTACAACTGGAACCTTTTTTACCTAAATGTTAATAACTTTTAGGATAGCATAAATTAAATCTTGAAATTTTCTTCAAATTTTAAGAATAAACTTACCTTTAAATGTTTATTTAAGAAATTATTTTCAGACTACTATTTCTAATGTTATTGGGATTTGAAGTTGACTTACCGCCATTCAAAATTCCAAATGTAAAATGTGCCAATAAAACCACACAAATCGCACTAAAAATCCACATTTTTGCAATGTTGATGTTTATTACTAACTTTTAACAATATCAACACTTGAAACGGATGTTATATAATAGTGTTCAATTGTTTATACTTGATTATACTGCTTTAGAATAAACCAAATTGTACAATATTAGAGTTGTCATCAAAAGTCAGTTTTTTTTTTTCTTGATAATGAACGTTAAATAACATTCTTCATATTGTTATGAACCGATTGGAGTACGGTAATGATGTTTATGGCATGTTACTTAAACTTATTTAAAGTTGGTCTAACTTTTCCACTTATTCCCAAGCTTCCAATCTTGATTTTATTAATTGTAATGGTTTAAGTATGAATTGCATATTATTCACGGCAGTGTTGAACGTTCAATGAAAGTCTTCAGCACTGGAGGATTGCGTCAATGCGCGTCGCGTTCCCGACTGCGACTGACAACGCAAGAGAATCCCGACTCCCGAGAGTCAGTGCAAGTCGAGTTCCCGAAATGCGGTCGCAATGTGCACAACCCGATCTCTACGCCACCACCCTTTACTCCAAATCAACCACTACTGAAACTATCATACATCCGTTCAAACTGATAGCATATTCATTTCTAAGCTTGAATTACTTAACAATTTCAATAGAAATTTAGAGAAATTAAGTAGAAAGTAAAAACATGGTATAAATGAATAAATATTAAGTATTTATTAGGTTTATTTTATTGTTTATTGTTTTATTGATTGCATTGCATTTTAAATATAGAATAGAATATTATAATTTAAATTGTGCTGGTAGAAGTGACTATAGGCAACTTCTGCAACAACTGTCAGATTTAAAAATTGAATTTATCGTGCAATATTTTATTGAAATGTCAACCATTAGTAGAATTGTTATAAAACCATATTTTATGTGTTCTAGAAAACAAAATAATTTTAGATACATTGCATTGTGTTGTGTCAAATTTAGTGCAAAGAAGAATAAAGATGATAATCGAGGGCGAACACCACACTGTCTCAGTGAATTGGAAATTAAAAGAATGTAAGTAAATTACAATAAATTTAATTTTTATTAATTTACAAACTTGAATTAATTGCCAATTGCTAATTTTTTCTGGAATATATTTTAGTGTTTCACAATGTTTCTTGGTTCAAAAAATTTGAGTCGTCTTGACTAAATGAAAGTTCTATCTTCTATCTTAAATCTAATTAAATTCAAAAATATTAAATCATTAAATTAAAATAACTAGGTTTATAATGAGGTATATAATAAAATAATGTTTCTTTAATGGTTTATTTAATAAATGTTTGTTCTTTCTACTTAGTGGTGCAATCAAAGTTGTCTACATTACTTTGCAACTTTATCAACTTTTCCAATTTCAAGTACGTTTCGTACGTGTCCTTTTCGTCATTGAAACTTTTATCTACACTTTAGCAATAAATAAATCGAATCCAACCAGTGATAAACGCTTTTAACGCACCGGGGAATTGCAAACAAGTGTCGACCACGCGCATTCGACATTTCCTACATCTTAACGCATGCTGTGAATAACAAGTGTACGAAAATCTCGCAGTTCACTTGTTTTCCTTCAAACACTTTAAACAAACTCCAACTTCTACGGTTAGCAACTGATAAGAAACTATTATCTAACAACTTGTCTCACGCCTAATTGGTGAACTTCAATGTGCTCTATTAATTGTTTGGTTATTTTTTGGCAGAAGAAATAAAAGAATGTCTTTGATCAGCGAAACAGTCTCCACTACTACCTTTGAAGGCCAGAAACCTGGCACTTCTGGGCTTAGGAAGAAGGTGAAAGTCTTCATGCAGAAACACTACACCGAAAATTTTATTCAGAGTATTCTCAATGTACTTGGGAAATCTTTGGAAGGATCTACCTTGGTCGTTGGAGGTGATGGAAGATACTTTTCTAAGCAGGCTATTAATATGATTATAAGGATAACCGCAGCCAATGGAGTAAGATTTTCACTTTTTATTACACCACTAAATTAATTATTTTCTTTGTAACCAGGTTAGAAAATTAATTATTGGCAAGAGAGGCATTTTATCAACACCAGCAGTATCTAATCTCATCAGAAAATACAATGTTCTTGGAGGAATTGTCCTCACTGCATCACATAATCCAGGTGGTATTAACAATGATTTTGGAATCAAATACAACACTGAGAATGGAGGACCTGCACCTGATGCATTGACAAATGCCATTTTTGAGCAGACAAAAACCATCACTAAATACAAAACCTGTCGTGAATTGGACTGTGATTTTCAGGAAATTGGAGAACAGAACTTTAAGATTGATGATAGAGAATTTATTGTGGATGTTATTGATGCTGCTGAGGATTATGTGGCCTTAATGAAAGAGATTTTTGATTTTGATAGACTACGAGCATTGATTAGTGATCAAAATGGGAAGGCATTTAATGTATTAATTGATTCAATGAATGGAGGTATGTTGAACATTTACCTACTTCATAGATTACACACTTTTCAACGAAAAATTCGCTGATAGTTGGTTGTTTTTATTGAGATTGGGCTCAGTTGTATGCAACCTGTCATTCATCTTATAAAAACGATTCAAACACTCGAAATTATCATTAATGTTGTTTAATTAGTAACTGGTCCGTACGTGGAGAAAATCTTCCTGGATGAACTTAAATCTGACCAATTGTCAGTCACGCGAACAATTCCCTTGGACAACTTTGGTGAAATCCACCCTGATCCAAACTTAACTTATGCTAACGAACTGGTAGATAAGGTAAGAGCCGATGACAAGTACGATTTAGGTGCTGCTTTCGATGGAGATGGGGACCGTAACATGATCATTGGTCAATATGCATTCTTCGTTACGCCAAGCGACTCATTAGCGGTAATTGCGAATAATCTGGATTGCATTCCATATTTCCGCAAGCATGGTGTTTACGGGTTTGCAAGGAGTATGCCAACAGGTGCTGCCGTAGATAGGTAAGTCTTATTGTATAGCGAGTTACAAACAATTTGCATCACTTGCTATTAAGTTATTCACGTGTGTTCGTGTTGTTTCTCTTGTTAATAAAGAGTTGCAGAGCATTTGAAGAAAGAAATGTTTGTCGTCCCAACTGGATGGAAATACTTTGGGAATCTGATGGATGCAGGAAGATTATCTCTGTGTGGAGAGGAGAGTTTTGGTACTGGATCAGATCACATACGTGAGAAAGATGGTATTTGGGCTGTGTTGGCTTGGTTGTCCATTATTGAGAAGAAGCAGATGGGGATTAAGCAGATTTTGGAGGAATTTTGGAAGAAGTTTGGAAGGAACTACTTTACAAGGTGAGAAATACTATATTATGAACGACACATTTATCAAATCGCGTGTAATTTGCTTGAAAGGTATGATTATGAAGAGGTTGATAGTGAAGCAGCCAATAAAATGATTCAACATCTTAATAAATTCATCGCAAGTGGGGAACTTGTCGGAAAGACATTTGATGTGCAAGGGAAACAATTTGTTGTGAAGCTGACTGATGACTTTTCTTATGAAGATCCAATCGATAAGTCAATTGCTAAAAATCAGGTGTGTACTGAAATAATTTCTTAATCTTTTGTTTAGCACAATACAATTACTGGGTTATAGACAACCCGGATAACAATTGCCACATTCACATACAGCAATTGTTCTAGGGGTTGTCTATAGTTAACTATGTACGTTGTTTCTCGTCCTAGGGCATTCGAATCATTTTCGAAGATGGTTCTCGTCTTGTCTTTCGTCTTTCTGGTACTGGGAGCAGTGGAGCAACAATCCGTCTCTATGCTGACTCTTATGAGAAGACCAATATCATGGCAGATGCTCAAGAAATGCTCAAACCATTGATCCACCTCGCTTTGCAAGTCTCCAAACTTACCGAGTTTACAGGGCGGCAAGAACCAACCGTTATCACGTGAAGTAACAATGTTCTAAATAGCTTCATTCTTTAATTCCTTTTATATGCATGCAAATCCTTATAATTCTCAAGGGAATACCAAGTGTTGCATGTTTTTTCGTAGTCTGAATCAAACACTGAAGTAACTATTGCATTCATTATACAAACGAGCAACAAGTTTAAAGCATTTAATTGATTTTACTGTGGTTTTTACAATAATAAGTGTGGTAAATTTGCATTTATATAAAACATAGTGGAAAGTAATGTTGGTAATATATAATTCAAGAGGAAATTATAGCTTGGTTGTTTGGTGTTAGTCATACAAATTTTAAGCATGATTTCGGTGGAGTTTACCTATTATTTTAAAAGTATTTTTAGGGGTTCACATATTTCAATATAATTATTGCTTCCTAATGGAGGAATATATTGAATAAAATAATATACTTTTTCAACGTTTTTGTTTTTATTTTATGATGTATAAAAAGCTGTTAGTAGAATATAATAAAACAAGAACTACGCCTATAACGTCACTAAATAACAGAATTAACTTTATATTGAAAAAAAAAAACTTATTTCTAAACATTAACTCCGAAAAGCAGCCAATGCTGGTCGTGTAAGTTGACTTTAATGTACTTGTCACAATTGATAATCTCATAACTACAAACTTACTTCATATTGTTTCTCATTAATCTAAGAATAGTTCTTGCCATGGAATTTTACTAAACACAATATTAGCAAGACTCCTAAATATAGTGGCATAAAGTTTTTCAAAATCATATTGAACAGTCTGGTAAATCTCCAGGTTATTCTCATTGATGACTTTTAATACTTCAGCACTTAATTCAGCATTGCCATCCACCAAATGGTCGAAGTCAAAGAGGACTTTCTCTGGATGATAATCTTCCACCCAGTTTGTGATGTTGATGAATTCGAAGCCGTCTTTTTCGAAAAATCCACAAGTGGCGTTGTGCCATGCTACCAAATTAACTGGAACATAGTTTTGGAGAAATTAATTGTGTGTGAGATAATTTGAAGGAAAACTAAAACATAAGTTGTACCTAGTGTTATGTTGGTGTGTCCATGTCCATTCAACTGGAAAAGTAGCAGTTTTCCAGTGACTCGGTACTTTCCCGTCATTGTTATTGCGTCATTGAAGGTTTTAAAATGGAAATAGCAGTTATTTTTATCAAATGCAGACCTAAAACAGATTAGTAGTGGTTTTCCGCTTGTGATATGTTCTCCTAGCTATTTTTGTTTTTGACATTTTGTACCAAAATGTTTTGCGGTGTGTTTGGACGTACCGCAACCATGTAGTGATAGACCAACACCATACTCGACTTTCCACCACTTGATAGCTGTACCGTTTTTCTTTTCGGCAGGATGCAGACCTTTCCGTATGCGTTATAAACTACAACGCTCCTGAGACAAGGTAGGTGTTAGCAGGAATCAAACCCGCGATTCACTGACTCGTAAGCCAGCGTCCTGCCAAGTGTGCTACCGAGGCGGTTTAGGTTGTCTATATTACAAGTTTAACAAATTTGAATATACCCATCATGGCAGTACTCAATTTTTTTCTGTTAAATTTGTAAGAATTAACCACTAACATAAACATGTAAAAAGTGTCCATTGTAACAAAGTCTCGAGACAGTTCACAAATTTACTTTGGCCACTTACGCAAAGTCAAGAAGTCTACCATTCGTCATCCCCATAGTCAAACAATCTTCATAATACTGCGACAAATCAGTACCACGACCATTGCCTACAATCGCAATACTCGGAACAAACAATGGATCTAAAACATGTATCCCAAGCTCTTTGATTCCTCCACGGATTGATTTCATGGTGTTTTCGAGAGCTGGTTTGATGCATTCTACGAAATCAGGTGAGGAACGCTTACAGAGTTGAAATTCTTTCGCTAGAACACAAGTAAGTAGATGAGAAATTCAAAATGGTATTTTTTTCTTCGAATTTTTAACGTACGGACTTTTGAAACAGCTAGGACCATTGCAACACTGAGAAAGCATAGAGCTATAGTGGTATTGAGTCTTAAAGTCATCTTGGTGCTGGCTAAAGACTCTTAAATATGTTTGTACTTTGAAGAGACTATGACCAGATGAGTTTCAGAATCAAATGAATAATGGTACGATGCAAAAGAATGTTTTATACTATTTTCTAGCCTAATTAAGATACATAACAAATTATGAACGTATTTTTAACACATCATCTATAAATATCCTTTAATTATGACTTGTAATTGTTCTTCCATAGAATAGTAATATCACGAAACACACCATATTTGCTCGATTTTCTTAATTGGAAGTAAACATCTCCGGCTGTCCGACCTTCGTGATGATCAGACGGGTCAAAGTTGCAGTTTTAGAATAGTTTTAAAGTGTGAAAGAATTTTGTGTGATTTCGAGAACTGTACGGAGCAGGGTGAGTGTTAATGACAATAAAATCCAATGTCTGGTAGATATTTCTTATCTTCTATGCGCAGTGAGTCACGAACGGTTTCCTCTGGTTAGACTTGGCATGCCCGGTTGAATTGGTTTTTCTCTTGGTAAAAGAGCACTGCCAACAGTGCAACAACTTTTATTTCTACCCTATGCATGAGTATCACATGTCATCAATTTCAATGCAAATCAAAAGAATTTGAGGCTATGCAAGGCTGTCAGTTTGCGGGCGCATTGCAGACGGCGGTTTGGGGGTGGACTTTTTTTTGAAGACAATTTATTTGGATAAAATTAAATCGCGTAAAAGACAGGATTATTTAACGTAGACAAACAACTTCGTTGTTTTAGGAGCGTTGTATGGGTGGCACTATGCTCATAGACCACAATGCTCTACATTTGCCACACAGCTTTCATATCGGGTCAAGAATGCTAATGATAGCTTGCTGTCAGAAATGTATTATCATCATTACTCTCAAGCGTTTAATTTTCGGGCGTTTAGCAGCCATACCGATCATAGACCGCACACCACTGGTCGGTCAGTAACAGCATCTTTCTGTTCTCTCTATATGAGTTTTAAACTACAACGCCTCCAAAATAACGGAGGTGTTAGCAGGAATCAAACCCATTGACTCGTAAGCCAGCGCCCTGCCAAGTGTGCTACTGAGGCGGTTATTGGAAGTGTAACTTGTTAAATAATTATTATTCTTTATTTTGAAGTAAATTGCAACCATGTTGATTACCGACACCGTACATGATCTCCATCCTATTGTACTGTGTCAACTACCAAGGTTATTAGCAGTTATTGAGACTGAATTCTGTAGGAATACCCTAATTTATATTGAACCTAATATGCACTTTGGTATTACTGCTACAGCCAGTCGGCTTACCGACTATGTTAATTCATTTAGAGGAAATGTCTGAAAAGGCGTTTGTACTTTGATCACTTTCAGATAGAAAGGCGGCACAAGTAAGTTTTAGGATCCAAATTGTTGAAAATAGTTACCGCAATATACTCTCAACAGTCTACTACCACTAGCAACAAACTTTATTTTACTGCTTCTCATATCATGATATAATATTCTATTTCTTTAATCTAAGAATAATTGTCGCCATGGAATTTTACTATACACACTATTAGCAACACTCTTAATAATACTGGCATATGATATTGCTAAATCATGCCCAAGACTCTGAAAAATCTCCAGGTCATTCTCATTCATCACTTTTAATACTTCAGCGCTTAATTCAGCATTGCCATCCACCAAATGATCGAGGTCAAAGAGGACTTTTTCGGGGTGATAATCTTCCACCCAATTTGTGATGTTGATGAATTCGAAGCCGTCTTTTTCATAAAATGTACAAGTGGCGTTGTGCCATATTATTGCATTAACTGAAATAGAACAAAATGATATATAATAATGAATTAAATTAAGGAATAGCGGTAATTTGTAAACTTGAAGTAATTAATTTCTTTGGAGTTTATTTAGAGAAAAGCACATGTTGTACCTTGTGTTATGTTGGCGTGTCCATGTCCATGCAATTGGAAAAGTAGCAGTTTTCCAGTGATTTGGTACTTTGCAGTCATTGTTATTGCGTCATTGAACGTTTTAAAATGGAAATAGCAATCATTTTTATTAAATGAAACTCTGAAACAAATTGGAAATCAAATCTATTCGTTTATCTATCTTTAGTTTTTAAAGATCTTTAGTGATATTGTGATATACTTTTGCTTTTAAATTCAGTGGTAAATTTCATAAAAATCTCATTTTTATTCTAATAAATCTACCTACATCTTATAGAATAAATAACTAATTTAACATAGCTACGATTTGAGGTTAGTTGCTCCTACTGCAACGACATTACTTCAAAACCATGCAACCTATTAGAGATGATTAGAAATTTACTTTGCCAACTTACACAAACTCAACATATTTAGAATTCATTATTCCAGTAATCAAACAATCTTCATAATCCTGCGCCAAATCAATAGCACCACTATTGCTTTCAATCGTAATACTCGGAACAAACAATGGATCTAAAACAGGTATCCCAAGCTCTTTGATTCCTCCATAAATTGATTTCATAGTGTTTTCGAGAGCTGGTTTGATGCATTCTACGAAATCAGGTGAAGAACGCTGACAGAGTTGAAACTCTTTTGCTAGAACAGAAGGAAGGAAGTTAACAAGCAAACTTTTTTTGTTGATATTTTAACGTACGAACTGTTGACACAGCGCAAACCATTGATACACTTAGGAAGCAAATTAAAGTCATCTTCGTGCTAGCTACTTAATTACTACTTTATACTTCGAAGAGACTATATAAACAGCTGAATATTGAACTTAAATAAAGAATTATGTCAGTTTGAAGTTTGTTTTATACTATTCGGTTGCTTAGTAGTGGTGTATAATAAAATAGAAAGAAAACGTGTGTTTGTCATATCTATAAATTATGTGCAATTATAAGTAATTTGCTTTTTTTTAATATTAGTTGTCTTGTGACTTTAATAACTAGTTTCAATTACTGTTAATTTTATTACTCTAAATAGTGAATTATAACATTATAACAACATTAAAGTAATTATCTTCCTCGGTTGCTTCTTGCTTTTGCAATTGAATAAATCTTGTGCTTTAGTTTTCCTTCAAATAATCACTTTTTTCTTTACTAATAAAATTAATTACTTCAAGTATTCAAATTACCGCTATTCCTTAATGAATTGATCATTTTTGTTCTATTTCAGTTAATGCAATAATCTGCCACAACACTACATGTGTTCTATATATTTTACTATTGTGCTTATTTGCCTATTAAAGCTAAAATTCTTTCAGCTTACGGATAAATTAAAGTCTTGCTCCTGTGTTTACTACTTGTTCTTGTGTTCTCATCTTGTTGATGAACTAATATGACCCCACTCGTGCCTGTCACTTCATCTAACACATTTCTATCAAATGCGTGCGGTATGTGCGATCGTACCGCAACCATGTAGTCACAGACCGACACCATACTCGACTTTCCACCACTAGCTACTATTTGGTAGCTGCACCGTTTTCCTGTTCGACAGGATGCAAACCTCTCCGTATGAGTTTGAAACTACAACGCCTTCCGTTAATTATTTATTATTCAATTTAATTAGCGACGAGTTGCAGTTGACGTACGTTTAACCCTAGATCAATCGCGAGATATCAATTGTTTTGTTATATTTGGAGCGAAATCCAAGGCTTTGAAACTTTAATGTACGGACTTTAGAAATACCTGTATCTACTAAAATACTTTGAAAATAAAGAGCTATGATAGTTTCGAGTTTTCAAATCATTTTGTGATGGAGTTAAAGCCTTGGAATGTGTTAATGGTTGAGGCGTTTAAGAAATTAGTAGGTAATACATAGCAGTTCAATTATGTGTGGTTATTGCAATATTTAAATATTTTTGTAATTTTCATTTAATTTATGCAAAATAACGTAATCAAGTTCTAGCATTTTATTGCTTTAATTAATTTCAATCAAATTCGAAATTTGCGTTTTTGCAATAACAAACAAACAAACAACGTCATAGAATTGCTTATTGTCTAAAAAAAATTAATTGTTTTGTGGAGAATGAAAATTATAATAAACAATAAGGTAATTTTAATTGATGTATTTGATTATTACAAATAAAGAGCCAGAAGTAAATACTTAAACAATACGTTCTACTAGTCTGTAGTTTTACAATTATTCGTAAATATCACTTGATTGAGGTGAATTCATCAACTCTGAAAAGCAGTTGATTGTTGACTACTACCTCATATTGCTTCTCATTAATCTAAGAATAGTTCTCGCCATGAAGGTACATAGAAATATTGACATATATTGTTTCAACTAAGTCATTTTCATTCATCACTTTTAATACTTCAGCGCTTAATTCAACATTGCCATCTACCAAATTATTATATCTATTATATTATATCTTCCATCCAATTCCATTCTAAGCCGTCTTCTTCATACAATGCACAAATGGCATTGTGCCATATTATTGCATTAACAGAAAGAAGCATAAATGGATTAGGAAAAATAACTATTTTTCAGGAGTTTTTAGAAGGTATTTAAAGAAAAACTATGGAATTTCATGGTGTTTTCGAGCATTCTGGTTTGATGCATTCTACGAAATTAGGTGAGAAACGCTAACAGAGTTGAAATTCTTTCGCTAAAAGACAAGTATGGAGGTAAGAAATTCAAAATGATAATTTCTTCTGTGAAAGGAGCTATAGTCATCTTTCAAAAAGACTATAGACAGTTGAATTACATAATTATATAAATGTCACGACCTTGCACTAGCATAAATTGCAAACAGTCCAAATTACTAAATTGTTTACTAAAATGTTTATTACAAGCACGCAACCACGGTACTTCTGCGCACTCTAAAACGCTAACTACTACAAATTGAAAACACAGTGCAACTATTAATTAATGCAGCATTAGACCTTCTCAACCATTTGTCATCACTGCCTTAATCTCCCGCTTAAACAAATATGATCTGGACTCACGTCAAGCTAACAAATCGCCATGAAATTCTGGATGCGTGACAACTATTTTGCCGCATCATCAAAGTGCGCGATATAGTGAAAGATGCAAATCACGGTAATTTAGTCAATTATCGCTAGTTAATAATACTCGACTATTTATAATTGTTTCTCTCAAAGCTTTTCCAGACTTTCTTAATTAGGAAAAAACGGCTGATCGTCCGACTGTGACGTATCTATGTGTAGCAAGGTAACATTGCATGGCGATAAAATAAAAGCATTAACAAATTATGCAGAACTAGATCACGTAAAGCTGCAAAAGTATCTTCTTTGCGAAGATTACTGCATAAAGCCGCTTTCAGTAAAATCAAGAGCAGGAAGTTGACGGAGTTAATTTATTTGCATGTTCTTAAAACAAGAGATAGGAGCGGTTGGCAGGTAGATAGGATCTCGCTCTATTGAGAGAAAACATTTATTTTAGTTTATTGATTTAGAAAATGATTTGTGTTTTTAGCTGTAGGGTTACAAACCTTATGCGTCCTTTCTTGGGTTCTCAGGACCTTTTTCCATCCTAGTTTTATTTATTTTAAATGTTAACTGTAATGCCTGCACAAATGTTCTGTACTTCTTCTACAGATGTCGCTAGGTGTACAACATCCGCTAAATATCTCCAGCACTTTGTGACGTACGGCATTTTGGCAATTCGCTTTGTGTCGTCTGTTTGCGGCGACGCCGACCGCCACCAACACGGCGTCCAGCACGCGCATTCCCATAACGACGACGGGACGGGAACGCCGCCAATCGGGATTGCACCTGGCTGTAAATCGCGCAATTCGTTTAGTCTACGCAGTGCACACGTGCACGCGTGTATCCATATCGTGGAGTGTAAACACGAGCAGCGTGCGAACTCTCATTCAGTCACTCACATTCAATAATAAAGGGTGCGTCGCGTGGAACGGGCACACACATCGTAGAGGCAGCGATTGTGTACGGCTGCATGTCGGCTGTTTAGGAAAGACAAGTGTGGACACGAAGGTGAAGCTTCGGTGGGATGCTGTGCGCATCAGCAAATGGAGGCTGCCGGCTGGAGAGGAGTCGGCGACACTGCTTACCGGTATATTGAACTTGTGACACCAAAGAGAGGAGATAAACACGTTGCATCCATTACACACATTCAGCTGGTGCAGAACATTTACGTGGAGTAGACCGAAGACTCGAGGGGGTTAGAGCGCGATGAAGAGGATATTAATTCAACTAGAGGTGGTTATCCACAGAGTCCTAATCGAAATGCATCGAAACAGTTGAAGATCAGTGAAGGTGTCAGACAAATGAATATCAAGACATTTTCAGGCAAACATTCAATCGTCACTGAAGTAAGCAGCGGCTTCTAAGGCATTTTCAAGGTGTGCAGTGTGTTTAAAAAGATCTTGCGTGTATTGTCGACTGGTGATACGGTTGAAATTGAACAGTTGAAGACTCTTTACCCGGAGATTGGCTGATTGTGGAAGATTAGAGTGCTTAGTGTAAGTGGAGAGACGAATGATGTTCCCGGCAAGGACGGCGCGATCCTGCTGCATCGGTGCTTTTGTCTTCTTGATTGTCATCGTCGGTAAGCACACATTTCCAGTTATTACCATTCATGCTAACAGCACAAACGACTAAGCTGATGAGGATCAGGATGGTCTAAGACTTGTTTGTTATACATTATCACATTGAAACTATTTTGCAGTAGTTGATTTATTCTGGAATATACAGACGAATTGGGATTTATCGGACGGGATTGTTTATTTGTGTACTTTGTTGCGTCGTAGAGGCGATTGGCTTTTTACACTGTCTTCTTTGCTCTGTTAGGCAATAAATCTGTTTCTAAACTCTGACAAATGGAATTATCACAATTGTGATAATTAATTTACTCCTGGTTAACTTTTTACTGTTTTTTTTTATTTTTTTATACATTTTGCTATTTTTATCTCTGCATTCATTGCCTTCTTGGGATCATTTACAAGCAATCTTAGAAGACAAGAACCCTGAAACTATTTCTCTGATCAATTCTAATAAGCTTATTATTCGAAATTATCGACCATTGCGAGGGTTTTTAGAATTAAAAGTTCGAAATTTACCATACGGAAAGCTGTTGGAAATTGTTTAGCGTGCTTTGTTGCTTCAAAAAGGCGACGTCGGTTCACTTAATACCAAGGTTATTGCATTTTCATTGAAATGCCAAACGAACATTAGCATTCCATTTCATGGAATTGGTCTTATAAGCGCGGGGGTAATTTGTCCCATCTGAAATGAGAATGTAATCGCGCACACAGTTGATGTGTAAGCAAGTGGTGCATGGAGATTGTGCAATTTGTTGGTTTCCAATTTATTCCAATTGACCTATTAGTTGATTAGTAAGCAAGAATAAGGTAAAGTTGGCACAAACAAACAAAGTTGGAGACTACTTTGAAATAAGGTATACTTGGTGTCAGCTTCATTATTGAATAGGAATTAAGTCATTACGTATTGTTCATATTAACAAGTTGAGAACTTATTCTATGAAAGTGACGCTCATGACGAAGTTACATGATAATTTATGCAAAAGATTCTCAAGATACCGTTTCTATAGAAGTTAATTTAGCATCGTTTCCATCTCATTTCGTTGTTAAGAGTTACGAAGTACCATGGGACTTAGTTTAATTTACTAGTTTTCTGGTAGCGTACTTAACTTGCCTCGTTTTTGTCTACTACTTGGTTTGCTATGCTTCCATGCGAGCGGAAGAGTTAAGCTCGTTTACTGACGCCAATAACTCAGCTCGACAAATTTCGTGTAAAGTATTTTGAATGTATAATTTATTATACTTGATCTTAGCACACGATTTACTTAGTTATTCTGCTATAGATAAAAAGCAACTTGTGCACTATGTTTAATTCATTTCTCACTTCTGCCTCTTTTGTTTCTTCTTACTGAAACCATTCAAAAACAAAATGAAAACAGTTTAGATTAACATTTCTAATTAGATATTCCACCAGTTTTTGGTTTTCTCAGCAAACGACTTGTTCATTCTTCATTTAGTTTGCTGTATCTTTGGTTTGTGTTTTCCTACATTTATTTATATCTTTGACTTGTTCAGTCAAGTAACCTACTTTTGCACCTAAACTTGCTTAAACTGTTAAACTTGGACTTATTTCCATTTTGTTGGACCTAGTTAGTCCTAGTTTATCTAAGAAAACTTTGCCTGCTAAGGCACACACACCATAGATAGACCCAGAATGGAGAAGTTACAGTGAAGAGAGTAAAGTTGCAGTTGGTTTGCGGAACACAAATTTCCAATTAGAAAGCTCACCTTAAACAGTCAGTCTCATCGCTGTCCTGTTGCGTCAATTAGTGATGATAAATTTATCTGGGTAAATGAAGGAAGCATGAATGAACTCTGTTGCTACAGAGTGTAATCTGATACGAGAGAGAAGTAATCTAGATTAGACTTCTTGATTAAACCACTATTGGATATGATCAAGAAGTACGGGTAATTGTTTATTTTAACGCAAAGTGCATGCGGGAATTTATTTATTTTTCGTAAGTAGGTACGACCTTGAGACGCTCAACTGTTTTTTAGTGCGATCCGATCATTAGTATTTGCCTGGCGTTTGTTAACTTTTTTCAATTTGTCGAATTTTACTATGGATAGTTTTGTTGATCAACGAGTTTGTATGAAATTTTGTGTTGCGAACGATATTTCGTGTACCAATGCACTGAAAATGCAAGAGTATGTAATGTTCAACAAGTTATTCCATAAAAAAAAAACAAGTTCCATTAAAAAGTTGCGTATTTAGAAACTTGGAGTCAATAAGATTTGTTTGCTTGCTTTTTATGTTTGTACATTTATAAGAAGGAAGTAGGTGTCAGTTTTTTCGATAAAATAAGTTCAGCAAACACAAAATAAGTAAACAAGGGCTAAGGCACTTTACTTGACAAGAATTCCAACTTTTCAGCTTTAAAGTCTTTCTGTACTTCACTCTTGAAACCCACAAAATCCAAGAAAGATTCAAGCAAGTTAAAACTTATTTCAAACTATTTCATTTCCTACCACTATTCTCCATTTTGCTAGATTTTCCTGCGGAAATATCTTTAATTGATCAGCATTCCTTCAACTTTTGCAATTGAAACTTATCTAATTGCAACTTCCAAACAAGTGCTTATATTTTATTCCTAAACCGTTTTTAAAGTCGGTGATAAGCATTGAAAACAATTCGGAATGAAAACTTGGTACTCTTTATTACTGTTCTGAAGATTGGGATTTCTTTACTAGACTTGCATCTTTATTTGCGATAACTGAAGAGAGTAAAAACGCCCTTTGTTTCCAGAGTTTACAAGTTTTCCCTGCAAACACAAACATACCAAAGGCGGAGCACAATTCTAAACAACTCTAATATAATCCATTTCAACTTTAAAAAGTTATAACAAAGACTCTTTTTTTCTCTTTATTTCTATACTTTTATTATTCTTCTAAAGGTAATCATAATATGCTTACTAGGCAACTCTCTCTAATTGATCCTAATCACTGTGATCAGCATCATTTCATCTGTTTTTTCACTCCCTTCTCCTGCACTCTACAAGCTCCTCCACTCATCAGAAATTACAATATCCGGTGATTCATATCTCTTTCATTAATTAATTAGTTCCTATCAAGATGCCAATGCCGTTTCATGAATAAGTTCAATCAAATTACGATTACTATAATTTATCTTTAGTTAATTCTCTAGACATCTCTTATATTTTATGCCATAAGCTATCAATAAACGGCTGCAATAATATATTAATTACGAAATGAATACTTTGCTCTCCGAACAATCGAGATAGTTGTTCACTCAACCGGAATCGATGCTGAATTCTGCTGATTTTAGCCAATCAATTCCATTTCACTTCAATCTGTTTATATATTATTGCATTATTGGCTCGAATGATCACTGATGGGGATTGTTATTGCCTGGTTTGCTTGTCCTTGTAAGCCAATGATTGGAAATTAGTTGTAAAAATATTTTATTTCAATATATACAGCGTAATTCACTTAGGACTACTTTAATCATGGATTAAATTAGGTAATTAACTTTAAATCTATTTTGAACACTTTTGAAACTTTAAGACTAGTGGTAATCTCATTGATTTCATTTTGATCATCTGTCTCTGAGTCTCAATATTTCAGCTTCCTTTCACACGCAACCATTACCCCAACAAGCACACCAAGGTATCTTTCCCCCACTTCCACTCGGTATCCTACTAATTGTCGATAATTTTCTTCTATTTCTCTCAGCATTCGTGCCACAACTACTCACACTGTTCGTTCTTTCTCTCTCTGAGGACATCTGACAGTCATCAGTCAAATAAGGACCTCTGTCCGTACAAATGGAAACACTTCTTTCTCTAGAAAGGTGGTCTGTACTGAGGGTATTTCTTCTAGACTTGAGGTACGCGGACATTGCCGATGTCTTCTTCTTCTTCTTCTTCTTATGCTTATGATGTTTCTTGGACGAGTCATGACGTTCTGGAGAAGCTGAAGTGCTCTTGTTAGGGGCGGTATGGGGGTGGTGAGGAGTTGGGCGTTCGGAATCCGACGAGTCTTTTGAAATGGGTTCATGCGTATTTGATAGGATGGAAGGAAGTGGTGTTGGTGCGGAAAGGCAAGGTGTTGCTGCTCGTGGAAGGATTGGGGTGGAGGTCAGTTGAGGGGACCGACCACCAGACGTATGGTTTGCTGATATGAGGTCTTCAGGCGTCGTATTGGAGGAGGGTTTGGATGAAATTGTCAACGCAGGAGGTTTTAATTTTTTTGTTTTTACCTTAGCTTCATCACTATTATCTTGCTTGGATTTGGCTTTATCTTTTTTCCCTTTAAAATGGATCGACACCTTTCTTCTGATGCTCAATTTTGCATCCTGCTTATCTTCCTTTTTTCCGCTCGCTCCATCACTTGACACCTCCTCTTTGGGAACCTCCTTTACTCCGTTCATGTTGCTATCTTTGTCTGCAAGGTCAATGTCACTCGTTAATTGATCCGAGAATGATTGTCCTTCCAATTGTAGCCTCTCAATATCCTCACAATTTCTCACCGGGGGCAAATTAATTCGATCTGCGCTCAAATGTTTGTACTTTTCCAAACCCAGCAAGGGCATTGGCGTAGGCATCAAAACTACAGAAATTTCGCTCTTGTATTTATCGAGATTCGCTAAGCACTTTGTTTTGCCTTCTACGACTTCTTCTGACTCTAGACTAGAAGGACCTGTTAATCTATCTAAACTTTGAACATTTTCATTAAACGATGATTTTTCAAGTGGGTAGTGACCTGGATGATAGACAGTAAGCTCTCCATTTGGAAATGGTCCCGCTGGTGGTTCGAAACATAAAGGGAGATGTTCAGCATCTTGTGTTTCCACGTTGGGGTGTGATATTTTTAGGATATCCTCTGATATTGTCTGGATATCATTGAGCAGTTCTTCTAGATTTCCACCATTGCTGAAACTACTTCTCGGTAAGGACCCTCCATTGAATTGGTGTGCTAGTGGAAAGGCACCTTGTAGGGAGGTTGTTGGGAGTTGTTGAAACTCGCGTTGTTGATTTTGAAGGTGTTCTACTTCAAGCATTTGCATTGGATCCAGTTTTGATAGTGACGGCATCGCAGCAAGATTATCTGAGTTAAATTGTGTATTGTCCGTTTTCACAATGAGATCTACTGGCTTGTTAATTATGCTAGGTCCTGGTATTCCAGGTCCTATTAATTTTGAATCGTTCAACATAATGGTGCTGGTATCATTTCGGAATGTATAGAAATGTGGGATATTCGGAGGTGTCAATGGTCGTTGTGGTGAGACCGGTAGTTTTGGAAGCGGCGCAAAGAAGTGTTTGGGCATTGAGAAGGGATATTCCTGGTCTGGTGGTAGTTGCAGATGGGAACCGGATGGATCTATGGTGAGTTCATCTGCGTGTAGATCACATGCGGAAGCGTGAGATTTGTCGGAGTTTTCGGGTGACGGTTCCTCAGGGACCACGCTTAGGTGGTCGAATTCTGATTGCAGGTTCTTGAGGTTGGTTTTTTGAACGTTTTCGAGGTTCTGGGAGGTTTCGACTTCCTTTGGATCTTCAGAACATGATGCTTCCTAAAATTTTATCGAGTTAGATTCCTTGATATTGCATTGGATAGTAGGAAGGGAAGTGTTTCTTACGGAATCACTAGACCATGTCGATGACGAAGAAGAGAAATCCTCCTCTTTTTGTTTGAGCAGTTTATCCAGCTTCTCGTACTCATCGCGCAGATACCAGATCTCTTTCTTGAGCATTTCATTCTCCCTTCGCAGCTTCTTGATATCCGACTGACCTGGAACAAAGCATTGTAAACTTTTCATTCCTCATTGTGCATTTGCCGTCAGCAAAACAAAAAGAAACCAAATTTTTGCCAAAGTGCTACATTGATCTTGTCTTGATAGACTCGATCGAGTTGGAGTAGAGTTGCCCTCTCGGGTGCTCTCACCAATTGCATTACATGAGATGCAGAAAGCTTTCCGAAGCTTTGTACAGCTTTCCAATCAATTGCAGGCTTGCGTCTGCCGGCAATGGCATTGCAGTGCTTTTATTGCGCGCTGTTTAGGGAAACTTGCGCAACAAATGCCAATGTGCCAATGATCTTAGCAATAAAGCAGCTTTGAGTGCTGCATGAGTTACACGCCTAACAAATATGTTTGAGAATGATGTTCATGAAATGCGGGTTTATTTATAAACGCTGAAAGTAGCTCGAGTTGTGAGTGGTGCATCCGTGGTACATCCATCAAAAAATTGTTTTCTTTGTATTTGGAGGTGTTGCGTTCGATTGAGCTGAGGTTATTGGGATGAAGTCGGGATGTTGGTGGGCGCGATTTGCAATACTCACAATTTGTTTGCATTCTATGCATTTTGTGTGTATGCAGCGCGAATGTTGTTGATATTGAGTTGTTTTAATGTTATTGCCAACCAGCGCGCCTGCTTTGTTTCGACTGATTTCCCAGCGCGAGTCGCTGCCGTGTTGGTGCTGCTTCGTGTCAGCGGGAAAGCGTTTCAAGTGCCCGCGGGAATGTCGGGGAGCAGTCTGGACGTGCGGCGTGTGCGTGCGTCGTAATGCGCCGGGCTTTTATGAGCGCGTTTTTTTTCCGCGAGCGGAAAATCGACAAATTCGGACGCTGACAAAGCGAACTTATTTGTCACTAGCCTTCACGGACGTGGAACGGTGTGAACTTGTATAATTCAGGATATCCATTGTAAGTGCAATTTGCTTCTGACTTTTATTTGCTTTTTACTTAGATTTCCTATTTGGGGATTATCGCGTGTAAGGATGTTAGTCGTGTTTCTAGCTGTAAAATTGAGGATGAAAATTTGTATTTTTTCATTCGAAAACACTAACAATTGTTAGTGTTTGTTGTTATCAATGTGATTGCATTTCTTGAAAATGATCTTTGGCTCATTTTTTTTTTCAGTGTGCAGTACCAATGTAGACGATTATCTCTGCGTAAAAATGATTGGAGGGCCAAAGTTTAATTTTTTACGTAGAGAATTAAAATTCAAAATTATCTCGGTGTTCATTACGGTTTCTATGATTTTCTGACATGAATCGAGTTTATCCCATTGAAAATATTCGAAATGAATTATTTATTTTGTACTTTTTTTTTACCATAATTTGAGAATTCATCAAATCACTCAACTTTTACTCATTCCCCAACATGTGAAAGTGAGCCAAGTCGGAAGAGTAAAAAAATTATCGCAGACATTTTATATTGTTTCACTTCGTTTGACTGTGCCGCAGTGTTTTATTGTTTCTTTAGGTAACAGCAAGTCAAGGGTGATGTTAATTCAGCATATATTAAGGGTGTTGCGATGGAAGTATAGGGTAAAATTCCACGCTATGCCACCACTTCTCTTTCTTTTTTGCTTTCCATTAAGCCAGCAAGGGTAATTAGTTTTGTTATTATCTTGGATTTTTCATTGTTATTTTGCGCGACTTACCGCGTTCAATTTCGGCGTTGATGTTGATTGTCTTCAGGCGTAATTCTTCATTCTCGTAGATCATCCCACGGGATGACTTCCGGTCCAGTCTGGGACAAAAAGAGATGAGAAGAAAATAAATGTTGGTTTTGTGGGTTATAATTTTAACAAAAATATCGTATATTTAAATGTTTTTTTTGTTGTGTTTTATTGTTGATCATTGAGTTTCCACTAGAATTTTCCAGGTTTTTCACTCGATTTGCCACTTTGTTTCGTTCTATAATGTTTTCAAAGTTTTCATTCGTTGTTTTATTAAAAATTTTCCATGAAAATTAGCTCTTAGATGTGTAATCACTTAGTAATCAATATGGCGTTGGTATGAGTTTTCACTAAGTTTCTCTTATTTTCTGATATGGTTAGTTTTAAGTTCATATTCCAGAAAATTGTTGTTTTCTTTATTCTGCTAATATTAATTTCTGTTGTGCACTTGATTTCTATTTCTTTACGTGTGGAAAACTTGTGATAATCATCATTATTAAGCTGCTACGACAGAATTTTTTTTGAATAATAATCTTTACATTTATTATCCACCTTCTAAACCGTAATTTCTCGTTGAATCTTATATTCTGTTGAAGTTTAATTTATTTCACAATACGTTTTAGTTTATTACTTAATTTTTACTCCCTTTAATTTCTTAGTTTCACTTCCGTCTTTTCTTTTTTCTCTACCGAATCAAGTTCTTCGCGTGCTTTCTACTTTTTCCACTTTGCGACGTTATGCCGTTGTTTATTGTTCTCCTGATAGCAATCATCTCTTATCAACCCTCCACACTGCGCACACATACATCCTTCTCCGCGTTCTGCTCCTATTCCTACCACCCACCTTTTTCAACCGTCACCACCAACTCGGCTCACTTATAGAAAAGGCAGCCCATTCTCGGAATACTAACGGTTTTTTCTTGGGCATTCGCTCGCGTTCCTCGCCTTATCTTCTCACATTTTTCCGACTTTCGTCGATCTTAGCGTGACGTGGGTTGAGAGGCAAGGCAGCTCCACCGGGAAGTTCACTTTGCACAAGTCGACTTGTAATACGCGTTTGATTTGTGTAAGAAGTTACGTTTTGCGCCTGTTTCGTCGAGATCATGATATCAAAGAGCGGTGAAAAGTTGTTACTTCGGTGGCTGCTGGCGGTGGACGGCGTCCAGCCGAACGCACGCTTCCGACGACGTTTCGGATTTGCGCCAGAGTAGGGCCAAGATCAGCGAACAAAACGGCTAATTTTATCGTTCGTGCAATTATCGTTATTAGTTTGAAGCAAGGCTTCAACAGACAGTAATTTACAGAGTGTCTAAAGTGGACCCTAACCTCAACTAGGGAAAGTAGGCGTGACTTCCGAGTCTTACTCAAACTTAGATTCGGACCAAATTCAAATCCTGCCTCGCCACTCTCAATTTCCTACTGCAATGAAACTATTTTAAGCATTTTGAAAGCATGCTATGTTTATTTTGGTGGAAATGTATGAGATATTAATACTGTGTGAGTTGTGGCAGCTTTTGGCGCTGCCGGGAGTTGATAATTAATTAGAAATTGCAAATTGTTTGCGCGAACTAGATGCACTTGACACAGTTTAACACTTGAGGTCGTAACGTTTACGCAACATCCTCTAGTTTGGATGACGGCGGTGTTATTATTGTTCAGTGTCGCGCAAATCACACGCTTTTTGTTTTATTATTATTATTATTATTAGGACGATGATAGATTCTACGGGAAGCGGGGGGTGGTTAGGTAGTTCAGGTATTTTTAATGTTACGAGATATGACGGGAATTCAATGTCTTAGAGTATGTGAATGAGTTAATTGTTTATCTTCTTGCTCTTTGAAGAGTTCGTATTTATTTAGATTAGTTAAAGTGATCTCAATGATTCAATATGTTTTATTTTAGTTTTCATTTTGTTAGTCACTCAGCGTTCGAAGCTTTCTTCTGAAAAATATGATAATTTATATATCGCTAATAACGTTGAGAACGTTTTTTGTGTGATAAATTTCTAGTTTATTGATTTTTAACTTTGGTATTATTCTTGGAATGAAGGTAAGTATTGAAATTTAATAGTTCTTTTCTTTTTCTGTTCTATGTGAAAAATTAAAAATATTTATTGTTACTTCTAGGACCCGGTTTACTATTAAAACTTTTTATTGATTAAAATGGAACAGACCTGTCAAATTACGAGTTCGTTGCACGGCAATCGTATCAAAATTTTATTTTTTTTAGTTATCAATTCAATAATTGTTTATTTACTTCATTACTTCCAAAGTACAAGTTTGTTTTTAAAGTTATTCAATGAAAATCTATTGTCATTCTCGATTTGTAGGAAGTGAATTACGCGCACTTTACTTCTTGCATAAATCCGGCTTCTATTAATACGTTCGTGTTATTCATTATGGTTTTATTATGTTTAAAAAACAATTGGCGTATTTTTAGATATGTTGTGTACACCCAAGCGCCTGAGTATTTAATGCATGTAATTACACTTTCATGACGAACTTTTAAGTCGCAGCCTCAGATTTCAAATGGATTTAAACGCTCGTTGCATGCTTCTCAGCAAAGTTTCCACCAATTGCATATTTATTTGTGGCTTACACAACTTGTCGCAACCTCGCAACCTTTACCATCCAAAAGCTTCCCAACTCTTACAATCTTAACTTTCAATCTTTCCAATTCTTTCGATTCCGTTTATTTTCTCGCCAGTTTCCGTTCTAACAGAGAGGCTTTCGTGTTTTCGAATATTCCTATTCCTACCATGACTTGTCCTGGAGAGCTTTTTCGTTCTTGTACCTTTTAGTCTAATGCGCACTTCATTTTCCGGTTGATTCATCATTCGGTGTCGGCTCGTAGCTCGCAATGCACCGGCAGAAAAGTTTTAATTAGGCGTCCGGTCATTAATTAACTTTATTGCGATTGTGCCGAGTACGGGTGCTACGCTCTATCGGAGGCGGCAAGCACGCTCCGAGGCAAGTCGAAACACGCATGGGTTTGTTTCGGCTGCTCGCCGCGAGTAGTCTTCTATTTATCATGCGGATTAAAATTATTGGAGTGGGGGTGTTTGCTATGAGAATAGAGCAGGTGGGGATAGGACCAGTAAGGAGCAAAGCATAAGTTAGGAGTATTCGCTAAGTTGGTAAGCACTCTATGAAGTGCGTGGTGGCCAATTAGAGTTTGGGAAGACAAATTATGATTTTGAGATGGTTTTTAATGGAATGGTGGGAGCGATTAAGCATATTGTCTGATGATAATAATAAATTGATGGGGGCAGAGTTTCAGTTTTGCTAGGATATTCATCTCTTTCTAGCAATATATCAATGCTTTACTGCAAAGTTTTTGCAATTGCAGTTAAAGCATAACATGGAGAAATTGTTGGCAAAAAATCAACTTATATCAACACTTACGTACTTCTCATGTCTTACACGTTTTACGAGTTTCTCCCCAATTCAGTCGTGCATCTTCGTAAACTTCTACAGCCCTAACGAGACGTCTGCAACTGCTAGCATCCTAACACAAATTCCACTCGAAATGTGGTTTTACTGCCTACGTTTTTCATTCTTCTCATTCTTATTTCTTTCACCGTCTTCTCAGCTGGCACTCGACTTTGCATCTAAGGTACTAAAGGTGCGAGGGTGTGGAGTAGGAGTAGGGAGAAGACAAAACGCAGCAGTCTCTGCAGCAATGCCAGTTTTATTGTATAAACTTGCTCTATGGTGGCAACTGTTGCAAAATTAATGAACCCGCCGCAAATTGGGTCGAAACGGGTGCGATGAACCCGATAAAAGCCGGGCGTACGGGCGTAAAGTGTGTGACTGGGTTGCAAATGCTGGAATTTTGGGAAACGTGTGCTTTATGTCTGCTTTGAAGTGGCCACTATTTCACTCCCTGATTTTTATAGTGATAGACTTAGTTATTAGCTGATTTAATTGTTGTTTTTATGTTGTTTAGTTTATGTTAACATTTGAGAGGTTTTGAGAAATTTTATTATTTATGAAATAATGGAAAATGTTGGAAATGCATGGAAATTGCATGTTGGAAAATTTGAGAAACTTGGTAATTTTGAATTAAATGTTTTTATGCTGGTTTTTCTGGTGAGATTTAAATTAGTCGCTTGGGAATGCGAGCTTTTACATGAGATAATAGAGTATATGAGAGTTTTTTTTTACTGGGGAACTCTAGATTTCATATTGAATTGATAATTTTTATAAGACTTTCATATCTTGTAATGGAATTTTCTTGCTCAGAGGGATTTAGCAGAAGTTGTAAAAAATTGATTACTAAGAAATCGTTGCATTTAGAGGTTTGTGTTATGATGATTTCTCGCAATTTTCCTTGGATTTCCATTTGGATACTCTAGTAATGCATTTTTTTTCTTTCGAATCAATTGAGCACACTTGATAAATTGAGGAAATATATTTTTGTTTACTGCAATCCAAGACTTTTTATTTATTTATAGCGTCTATATTTACATGAGTCTGCTAACTGCCAAGTTATTTCGAATTTGATGCGGTCGAATTTTCTCTATTCCCATTTCGATTCAAATTATTTTATGACGCAACGAATGTGTGGTTAAAGTATTAAATAATTCCCCTTTTATTTCTACATAGGAATACCGAAAATCCCATTTACAGGTGATTGTTATGTATTTGAATTCGGAAAGAAAAGGCTGTCACAGACTGCGGGGAAAAAGGTAGCAGGACTTGTGAATTGTTCGGAAAATTATCGAAGTTGTTGATTTCACGTCGCATTTAACATTCGTATCTTTTCGGGACGCAAATTAATCGGATGGAAAATTCCACTTTCGTACCCATGCTCTTTTTCATCTCTCTCTTTTCTTTCTATGCCTGCGTTGTTCGCCAAACATGTGACGGAAGGAAGCATGATAATGGAAATTGCAGAAGGCATGCTGAATTTGCCGAGTCGATTGAGCATTTGACTTGATTTTCGTGCGCGTACACGTTTGCAGCGTAATTCGGGATTTTTCTGATGGTTGCGTGTGGGGTCTTGGTAATACGCACGGGAGTGCAGCAGGCAGGGATACTCGGACGCGTCCCTGGAGCGTCGTTGTGGTTATTTTCAGCGGCGCAGACTGCGGGGAAAGCCAAGGGCAGACTAAATATTGGATAAATCATGCGGTAGAGATGTGTGGAAAATGCGAAGAATCACGGGAAATTAAGTTAATAGCGGAGAGGAAATGCGAGCGAATGTGGAGATTTGACGGAAACTTCACTATTAGGTTATCATTTTTTAATGGTACTGAAGGGAAAAGACTGGAAATGTGATAGTGGATGAACAATGAAAGAGTAAAATTATAACGCATAATCTGAAAGGATACAATAGGGACGGAAATTAAGTAAAGAACTAAACATGTATGAATTTACATCTCAGTAAATTCGGATACAGTGTTCGTAGTGGAGGAATAGTTACACATGCACAATTTAATTGATGGGAAATTATGTTGGGAAGAAGTGAAATTTTATAGCGAAACATGAGTTTAATGGGCAATAAACAAAGTAAGTATCATTAGGCTTGGTAATTGAAGAAAATTGATGGAAAACTTAACTTGCTCCGAAAGATAATTCAGGTTGTAGTAAAAGGAATATTCTTGTTTCAAGCTTTCAAGTATTTGGTTTCATGTGCTTTACTATTTTAATTAAGGATAATTTAATTTATTTTGAGAGAAACTTAATAGCATTTGAGGTCGGGTGGAAATGAAAATTGATCTAGAAATTCAATTATTGAGGGAAAAATATAGCAGTAAGTTAATAGAAATATTGAGTATTGAAAATTGTTAGGAGAGAGAGACTTTCAAAATTTGTGTCACTCTATTTTAATCATCTTAGATTCCTAGATTCTGCTTCTCCAATCCACGTTTTTGATATTTTTATCCTTATAAGCACTTTTCTTAACTCACTTTCTTATTTATCTTATCCACGCGTCATAACTCTCATCTATTTTTCTCTATGATGGTTAGTATGGTTAATTGCTCATGATAATTAACGTTTTCACTCACCTGCGATTAGGCTTAACATTGTTGTCGCGACGCCGCGTGCGCAACATGTTCATCGATTTTGACATTCTGGCTAAGCGTTCGACCGGCGTCCCGTATCGATCCAGCTTAGAAAATCACCGTACGTGCGTTCTTCTCACTCCTGCAGGACAACCTGGACTCAAGCAGCAGCGTTCGCGTCTATCCTTTATTAGTTGACTTGCCTCGCCGGCTTAGAGCTGTTGGCTGAGCTTTCATTGAGCATTGCATTGATTTGCCGTCGCATTGGTTGCGTCTTTTAGTTGGTGCTGTCCGTTGGAGTTGAATGTATGTGCGATATGCGGTGTTAAATGCCGGAGGTATTTGTGTACGTTTTGATCGTTTTGAAGCTTTCTAAAGCTCAGCCGGTTGCAAATCGAATTGATTTGGGTGCTGTTTTGCTAGACAGAGACCGACGAGTGCGCATTTATTTTTATCGGTTAATGGCTTTGCTAAATGGTACAATGCGCTGAAATTAAATCTTTTGTGGTTTGGCGTTTATAGAAATTCATAATGGACTCGGGAGCTTAAAATATTACTGATTTCTTCCTAGTAATTTTTTTAGTGGTATTCTTTAACCCTCTTAGTACTTCGTATGGATATATTTGCTTTTTAATGTCGGGGATGAGAGGCTAAACAGTAGTCTGTGGTTATTACTTCATAACAGTATTTTGGTATAAGTGTTGATGACAGTATTTTTAGGTTGTTAATGACTTGTGTCCATAATTCGTATATTCTGGTCTATGACTTTTGGAAAAAATTATTAACATCGTATTTTACTTATGTCCAGCACATTTGACATTTCAATTATGCAGAAATATCTCCTGGTCACAAGTCATATTGAAAGGGTAAAAATAGGTTTCCGGTCTGTTCTTCCTTGAAAGCTTCAAAATATTGGTTATTCTAAAGAGTATCTTGATTTTCTTTTCTTTGAATAGTTTTCTTTAATTCTTTTCCTTTCTTTTTTATTTCAACTCATAATGGAATGCTATCTTTGTTCTTGCTTGCAATACTTGGCGTGATTTTTTTTTACGTCTTTTTTTTCGCTATAATCCTTTTTACATCCTGGAATAGGAAACAATCGACGTGATTCAAATCAACTCTAACGCGTTTCGAGCATTAATCATTCTCATCTGTTGAGCTGTTTTTCCGTTGTTTTTCTTCCTCACTTCGTGTAGCAGACAAGAATGCTGAAAAGAAACAAACAAGATTAGTAATGGTTTTTAAAATATAAGTGTCTATTGATTTGCTGCATTAATACATTTTGAAATCTCCAAATGAATCGAATGCTCTTTATTAATCAAGTTCACAATCAAATGCGAGAAAATTATATCCTAATTCTAATTCATCCTACAAATATTGGTTCATATCTTACCATTCAACACATTTTTCTCATTACTTTCTACGAAAATATTTGCACAATAATTTGTTTCAATTAATGCTGAAACACTAGTCTACTTTACCCTACTGGTTTTCCGTGAAGGTCTAGAAAATGTGTAATTATACGGTTGTACTTGCATAGTTAACATAACTCTTTGTCAGTTTACCGTGTGCCTACGGTGCAACAGTCCAGTCCTTTCAGCGTCGAGGAGAGAATAAGTTGGCGCAGTTTGGGAGTTTGTTTTAGTTTGCAACAGTTTAGTTTTAGAATGGCAAACATTTAGTTGTTACTGAAAGAAAGGCACGCCGCCGTCGGCAGTGTGTAGCTGCGAGATTTATGTGTGTTTGTCGGGAAAACTGTGGAAATTGGGCGCGTCCTTGACTCGACTTTAAATAGCTGGAGGAATTGTAAATTGTGGCTTTGAGATTAAGGGGCATTCTTATGGGTGATTTAAGGAAATTTAATTTAGTTGGAAGGAATTTTCAGCTAGAGGGCATTTTCACCGTAAAAGTTCTTTTCCTTTTAAAATATTGCTTTATGCAGCATTTATTTGATTTACTGAGTTTATTGCTATTCTCTCCTCATGTTGAAATCCTATATTATCATAGAAGCTTATTTTAGATTGTTTATATTTGAAAATTTTTATTTCCTCGGAGTGGTTTTCTTTCAAAATGTTTTGTTTTATATTCAAATTTTGTTTATTTTGGCTCCTCATTTCCTTTCTATTATTGTTAAATATTTTTCATGATTTTCCTTTAATTTGATTATATTTTTCTTCTTATTTTCCGACATTTTGTCAAATATCTTTTAATCCAATCTAAACTTTTCCAGTTTCTAAAATGTTTAACTCCCCACAATGTCCCCACATAAATCTCTCATCTTTAACTAGTTACTGCCACTTTGTTAATTTTACTTTCTAAGTTTTCGTTCCGTTATATTTTTCCACCCAGCACGCTCCAGTTGCTGCGTATTTTTCCCATGTTTGTTGTTGCCTTGTTGCCTTCAAAAGTGTAGCCATTTTCATGCATCTTTTAGAGGGTTCCTTAGGGATGCATACGCCAAATGTTGCCCTCACGCAAAACAACAGCGCCGTGACGCTTTATAAACATAAATGTCATGAATACGCAAGGAGAGCCATTCACCTTTCGCCTTCAAGCTGCGTGCAGGTGAAGGCGAAAAAGGAAGGAAATGTGCAAAACGAAAAACAAGCCGGTATGGTAGAGTCAAAAAGGATTCCCATCTTGTTTTTTTTTTTTCATATTTGGGGTCCATAACAAGTTTTGAGGTTTTCATATTCCTGGCTTATTTCCATGTTTGAATTAGGATATTAATATATCTTGAATGTTGATTTCTTTGGCATTGCTTTTATATTTATTCCGTTTGAACGAAGGAAAGCTAAGGAGAAATTTAATTGGGATAATAACCGATTAAGGAATTGAATTTATTTTACTTTCTTTAAATATCTCCATTGTTTTCATTCATATCCCGTACTTGTTTTTGTATATTTTTTTCTCTGGTGTTTTACATGTTTTCTGCTGTTTGTTATTAATCCCAGAGTGGATATGCAGATATGAAGTGAAAATTAGTGAGTCCACTCGGTCGTTAAGTGTATTTTCGTGTTTCGCCGCACATGAAAGTGGTTTTCCGCCGCTTTCCACGCTGCACATGATGCGAGCTCTAGTAGGAGCTGAAAATACGTTCGACAAATTGTTGCCAAAGTGCTCAGCTCCGTCGTAAATCAATTAGTGCAAAGATGATATTGGCACAAATGTACCAAACACTCATAACTACGTGAAACATATTTGCATGCGTTACGTTTCCCGAGTGAAAATTCAAATCAATATTACATGATTTTTGAGTTATTACATCATTTTCGAATATTTAGCAATCGTACGACTTAGAATAATTTTGCAACAAACAGCTGCCACTGAGGCAATGTAGGCAATTATCATGAAAATGTCACAAAATTGTCTACGATAAATTATTTAGAGAGGATTATTGAGTTTTGGCGGGGAATTTTCTATTTATCTTATTCAAATGTTGTTGATTGCGAACTTAGTTTTTTTACACTTTAAATAACGGCTAGGTAAGTTTTTATAAAAATTTAATCTTTTCTGCTTTATAAAAAAAAAAAAAAGATAATCGTCAGAATATTACCATAAATCATGTTAAAATGTTCATTAATCTTCTTGCATTGTTTTTTCTTCGATTCAATGGTTCTTTATCATAATTTTTTCATTGTACTTCTTTCTAGTCTAAAAGTCTAATGATTTTAAGGGAACTTTTCTATGTATATTTTCGGATAATTTAGATTAAATTGGCTTCTTTTTTTATTTGCGTCAAAAAACAACTAAGAGTGACGTGAATTTTCACTTGCGTTTATTTTCTTAATTAAAAAACGTTTAGAATCTTAGTTTTTCTTATATCTTTAGTAGTTCGTAGTTATTCTAGTCTTGGCTAAATTATTTTAGGAATTTAAAAGTCAACATTTTTCAACGAATTGTCATAGGACAAGTAATATATTCTTATATATAAGAATTATTTTGTATAGAAGATTAAAGAAAAAATATTTTTCAACTATCAAATGTAATTTTTATCGTAATTTTCTTATTGTATCTAATACATTTCCTCGTTTTCTCAATTCCCCAACCTCTGGTTGTTTCAGCAGGTTATCATGCGGAAAAACTCGTTACATGTACTTTTTCTTTAGTGCACTCGCAGTGGAAACGTGGACAATTATGGGAAACTGTCGAATTGGTTCGATTTTCTACTTGAAATCACTCTGCTCAGCTTTCGTTTACTGAAACAATGCCTTCATAAGGCTGCAAGAATTGTAGGATAACGAGCATGAATTATGTCTCACGCTGAATTGTTTACGAGGATTTGTAATCGTTAGTAATACTTCTGGAAACTTTTATTTAGTGTATTCATTGATATTTCATTAGCTCAACTTTTCAGCACTTGCACCCGGAATGTGTTAGTTCAGCAGAGTGAATTTTTGAAGTTTTGTTAGAAAAAAAAAACACAATTGAAGAGTCAGTTTGAAACTCTGACTGGAAGTGACAGTTGTCTATATATAGGGTGATTGATATGTTCATGTGTGAATAGTGGGATGGAGAAGATTGGATGGATTGAAAGATTTAAGCTTGTGATTGTTGAGTGGCGGCGCATGCTTTCAATGTGGATATGTGTGTTTGTGTAAGAAGCGTCCGGTTTGTTTCAAGCTTTCGAAAGCTTTTCCGACAGAGTCTGCACGCATGCAATTTATGTGGTGAAATGCGAAACTAGGCCGTGACACCAAAACTCACCAAAATAGCAAATTACATTACACTCGGGCACATTTCTTGTATTGCAGATTGAATGGCGGACTCTTAGACAGCTTCGATATTTCCGGCATATTCACTGTTTCTTGACATTTTCAATGGGAAGACTTTAGATTACGGTCGAGTGACTCACTAGTTCACATACTATACGGACAGTAAATAGGCGAAGTTGAAATTATTGGTTTTGTGGGCACACTCAGCAACAAATTTATTTCATAATATCAAATAAGGCCCTTTCTTTTGAGTCCATACTAACTGCGAGAAGATTCAAAGGAAGTAACTCGTGGAAATTATTTATTAGCGTTTTTCTTTGTATGTTATCAAAGAAATGTCACTCAAAGTTGTGTCTGACGTTTATTCACATTCTTTTTAACTTCCTGATTTTCTTTCTTTTGATATATACTTTCAAAGTAAAAATTTGCTTTCTTATAATAAGAAGAAGAAACAAGTTTAATGGGAAAATGAGAAAGTAAATTAATAATAATTAATCCATCAAAAGTATGAAATTTATACTTGTTTAGTCAATATTATGCAGATGTTTTCCTGCTTTCCTTTCTGAGTCAATGAAAGTGCAATTTGTTTCCATTAAATTTGAGCTTTTACCCAATTAATTCATTTATCATACTTTACTAATGGAAATCTTTTCTTTTAGATTTGGGGTAATAAATCTTATTTTGCTTGCAACAACGAAAAAATTCGTTATTTTTACTAATTATGAAACATGAAACATATATCATCTCTTCTGTTCAAATCTTCAATTTTAATTTTTGAATGTAGTTTTAGACGAAATCGTAAAAGCTTGGAACATTTCGGTGAAATATTGCATTAAAATGCAGAAAATTTATGTTATTCATAATTCTTTTAAATTACAAAAGGTACTTTCACATAAAATGTTTAATCTATAAAAATGGATAAGAATAAAGGTTCGTAGGTTTTATTACTGTAAGAAATAATTAAAAGTCTATAACTGTTACCAAAAAATTCAGCCTAATGATTTTAGTTTTATTTCACGTACGAGCGAACTTTTAGACTACAAATCTAAAGTTTGTTTAAATTTTTGGAAGTATTGTCTTTTATAGAATCTCACAGCGAACCTGAAATAAAAACATCTATAACTGTTGTGTTGATGATATAAATCGTACGTCATTGGCACATTTAATAATAATTTAACGCGATAAAATGATTTTAATTGGAATAAAAGAAATTTGACATGGCATTAAATCTTAATTAGAGATCTTAAACAGAGAAAATGATCTTATTTTTTATTTATTCTTACACTTATTTTTTTTTTGTACTAAACATTTTATCTACTATTACTTGAGCCAGTTGTAATGAATTCATATTCATTCTATGTTCCTTTGCGGTTGAATAAATCCCAAGCAAGTTTAACTGTTAAATGGTTAGAAGAAGGTTGAGAAGTTCACGTCTCGACTTACATGATCTCAAAGATAACTCTAGCACACACTTCCGAACCACATGTACGAATTTAATCGTCTTGCTATTACCAGGGTTTGTGGTGGTGCTGATGGTTTGATCGCAGTATTTTTATATCCGACCAACAAAACTATTTGCTGCTGGCGGGTTAGCACATTTTTTCACGTCTACCAGTTCCACAGTTTTTTCTAAATGCCTGCATCCAATATTCACTTCACTGCCAGCACTTTAATTGAGATTAATTACACATTTATTCACGGATAATTAAATGATGGTGTTTGAGAAGGTTTCTCTTGAGTTTTGTGGATTTATGGTTACAACTAGCTTTATGGGGTGTATTACAGTTTTTGGATGGAGGAGATGAAAC
>JAODIE010010719.1:0-77500 GCA_027575565.1 Diploeciton nevermanni
TGAGCAAGCAACACCACATGTCCCATATAAACCAATGCAAATCAACTCCATATAGTAAATGCATTGTAAGCCAATACTGAAGAAGGCAACATGCCGAAAACGCTCTTACCTAAAGACAAAAAGAAAGTGTTATAGGGCATTTTTTTAACATAATGAATCTTAAACAATTCGTAACCATGCTCAACAATACTAGGAAAGTTTTATTAAAGTAATCATTAGTCTTTACCAATTAAAACTTTAAGATAATGCGTTGGTTGACTAAAATTGTATGATTCTTGTTGATCTAGCTACTCAGTTCACCTCGTTAGCATTTATTAGAATTTAATACCAACTGCACCTTGCAGCAGCGCTTAATATAAATCATAATATGCAAATATGGGAATGTCTTGTGTATCCTTAAGTTTCGGTTTACTTCAGACGGTTTACTGAACCCTGTCTCATAATACCAGCAAACACAATTTGAATACACAATTTTGTAATTTCAGTAAGCATGTTCTTAAGAAATAATTTATGGCTTGCAAAGCACTAACAATGATTTATAAATTTATGTTTGTAATATTTGGTAGTAATGGTTCATTACTGTATTACTTCCTTTATGATTTGTTGTAATTCGGATATTTTAAATTGTGCTAAATGATCGATGTCAATTTCAAATGGTTCCAGTGAATTATTCATGCTTTCATTACGCCACCATGACATTATCTATGTTCGGAGATTATTGGAATCTATTTTCATGTTTTTTATGAATAGAATTGATCTGAATTTTACACCAATTGATCTTTCCAAACTCATAAAAAATATTCAACAATTCGTTAATGGAGAAGTGAAGAAAGTAATTTTTGAATCAATTTTATTTGAATGCAAAACTATTTGACTTTTTTGATGTAGGGATGACATTTACTCATGTCAAATCAAATCAAATAAAAATTGAAGAACACAAATACAATATATGTCTTATGGAAGTATATACGATGTGAAGATGCTTGAAAATATGGAAAGGAATAAGTGAGATGAAGGCAATCAATCTTCAGGTTTGCCTGCCTTTAATTCCGACCATGATGTACCAACCATTAGTACATTCTGCTCTCTAAGTGTACTAGAAATATGAGCACATAAGAAAATACTTTTCATTACATTATAAAATATTTAATACAACATAGTATAACTCAAAAAAAAAATCCATTGAGCTGTCAGTGAATCAGTCCCAAAGATACAATTTAACATACTAGCTATCTGCGAAATATTAATTAAGAGACGTTGCAATTGACGTTTATCGTATTTCCATTTTATTTTGTCTGCTGTTTGCTTGAAATTATAAATTCAAATATTTCACAAGACAAACATCGTTTATCCCGACACTGACTGTCTATCTCAACCTTTCTCTTAAAGTCAACCTTAGAGGAAAGCTATTTTAAATCAACTGTATTTTGGCTAATGCTAAGTTTCTAGATGTTCGCTTATGCAAATAATCGGTAAATTTGAGCAGTGACGCGTGACTTTTCAACTAATGATACTGGAAATTGCATGAAACTGCTGGAAACGTTTCTGACGCCCACCACCTGGCTTCGTGACATTTTCGAAATAGTTGTCCAAACGCAGAGTTAATTTTCACTTAGCAGGAATTCTAGGAATGTCGTGGAGATACGCATTTATTAGTAATTTTCAGCATTATCAATTTAATATGTTGATGCTTCCAAATGAACATTGTGCCCAGTAATTCTGCGACTTCCTAATTAACCTTTAAGCTCCAACATAATCTTATCACTCCCCTAAAAAGATGCCAAATAAATATAATTCATACATCTTATCGTACATGTCTTCACAAAAGATAAACATGCAGCATGCGATTCATATCTTTCACATTCTTCGCACAGGATGCCTTCCGTTTGAGTTCCTTTGACTACTACCTGAAGCACACACCTGCATTATTTATGTTTTCTACTATTTGTATCGACGCAGGCGGCGACGGCAATGACGAAGGATGGAAAATATCGATTGACGTCTGAATTCCAAGCTGTACAATAAGCAAAGAATGCCACACTTGAAAATAACGGAGACAAAATACAATGAGGAAAAATGAATATTTACGAAAGTAACTCAAATCCAATTAATTCGAATTAAGATTCAGGCCTAATTCAATCCACTGATTGGAGTGGTATAAACGTAATGCTTCTGTACTCCCCACTTCGGGCGATTATAAACAAAGCTGAATATACGCTGCTTGAATAAAATGAGCTTAACCATACTTTATTCTAAACGCGCATTACTGCTCCACCGAACTGACAGCCACGTTATTTCCTTTCTCACATATTTCACATTGTCGGAAAGCGCCATGCAGCGCAAAGCATGTCGCAGGGCTGAAATTGTTTTCCTCATCTTGTCGACGCATGACATTCTCGCGTTTTGCTCTTTCTTATTGAAACCAAGCATGAGCAACGTTCGGTCTTTGCAATTTATTTACTGATGGCTGTGGACTTCATATCGATGTCGACCGCGTTTAAATTGCTTCAGGTATAGGTGATACTTCTACAAATAACTTGTTTATAACTTTATGAGAGTAAATAATTATAAAGATGCTGGAAGTGCATCTATAATGTTTGCATAATTTCTATACAACAAAAGTTATACCATCTTTAACTTTAGATATAATTAAAACTTGTCAACTTAAAGTTGCTTCAAGGAAATGAAAAGAAATACGAAATAGGAAATTAGGCTGTTTATTAGAAAACATGTAACTACCAGTCAATTACTTGTAGAAAAACACTTAATAAAAATATGTTTGTCTGGTATAAGGTTTAAGACCACTTTTAGATTAAGGCAAAAGTTGAAAATGTCAAGGACATGGTTCCAACACAAATCGTCTTGTTTCCAAATAAGAAAATCGATTTTTTTTCCATTTCTTTGCGTCGCGATACAGTGGCTAAACTTGTCTCATTTATCAGATGCAAAGCATGCCGTCAAGCTTGTATAGCATTAGCATTATTACACCCTCAACTTCGTATGCTCTGATTTCCTCAAGAGTTTTATTAATACAATTTGCGTAAATCCCGTTCATCTCTAAAAGAACGCAAACATTCCAAAGAGATGGAAAACTCCTTTTATTATTAGATTCCAACGCAATGTTTTATTAATGTCACTTCTTTAGCAACATTTAAACTATTTGTGTAATCTACGTAAATACAGTTAATTAAATTAAAACATTCCCTAGAAAAACTAATGACTGATATTATTCTAAAATATAATCAATACCTAATTAAATCGGGTATTTTTGTAGAAGTGCGCTTTTTAAATTAATTTTTTTCTACATAAAAGTCCTTTGTGTTTATTTTTTATTTGTTTTGCTAGTTTTTCCTCAGCTCTGCGCATTTTCTTCTACCTAGCGCCACGCTCAAAAAGTTACAGAATGGGGTCAGGTAGTGCGAGCCAACGTACGATATCCATCGAAAATAACAAGTTATTGATTACCATACAAACGACGCGACAGCAGGTTCACGCGTTTACTTGTTCTATGCACATACAGCTGGAAACTAGTTGCACCTTGTAAGCGAGTCCACAAATTGATAAATCACATAACAGAATTTAGTTGACTTGTTACTAGTTTGATGTTCGCAACCTCAACATTACCTGTCGCTAAACTACAAATTAACAACACGTTGACATTATTGTATTAAACCGTTTAGAAAAGGAAAACTTTGGCTACATATTAAGGAAATTACACGTAAAGAAAAACAAAATTAACGCGGAAAATTATCTCGTTCAAGTAAAATTATTTTATAGACATCTTAAGTGAAATCAAGTAGAAATTTAATAATTCCTTTTAAAATCGACACAGTTATTTGCTATATAATTAAATGCAAACATTAATCACTTCCTCTAAAAATAGTACGCAAAACAAATTAAATAGAGTAATTCCTAATAAAATTAGATTGTGTTTTATGAAAGACCAATAAATTAATAATTTATGCACGCATTAAACACTATTTATCTATTATTCTTACCTAAGAATTGAAGTGCCCACTGAAATGTTGCTTTCTATTTCTTTTCATTTCTTTTTAAATGTTTCGGTTCTTTTGATCTGTATAAATGAGTCATAAACTTTATAATTAAAAACATGTTTCTTTAAAATTGTCTCAAGTTAAATTATAAATAAGATTTTCTGTAACTCTACCAAGTTTCCGGGATTTGCTGAATTTTTTCCTCTTAATTTAAGGAAAATTTTATGGTGGCAGCTGCGGTTACTTTAGTTCTGCTATCTCAAGCTCTGACTTCTAGATGTTTATCTTTTATGACTGCAAGGGTCGTTACGCTTGAATGCTAGGCGCTTTCACTAACAATTTACATTGAAGTTCTGCTTTTTGTCTTTAGTTTTTTATTACTTATGAACAACGAACATGCTTTTATAGGTTCTCTTTAATTCTACTATTCGTTGTGTTAGTAAATTGGCACTTTTTGGTTTGTTTTGCTTGAAATTTTGTTTTAGAGATGTTAAAAAAGCTTTAAAATTGAGCTGTCGGCCATCACCCAAAGCCGATGGTTGAGATTGGAATTAATTATTCTGTCTACTACACGAAATACCAGCAAGCTTTTCAGCGTGAGGTAATCTGCAATCAACAATTCGTCAAGTTGTCTTTGCTGGCAGAGAATGTCAGTCCTGTGGAATTATAGAATGAAAATAAATAGATATACCAAAAAGTTTAATTAAAATTTTAAAGAAATTTCACTACAATTTTTTTTCAATTTTATCAATTTTGGTGGTAGACTATCCCACTTTCCATTTTATCTTTGCTGGGTTTATGTTCAAAATGCAAATTAGAATAAACTATCCTCTACAATACTACTTCATAATCTAAATTTTTATTTTTTAGTATAAATTATTCGTGACTGTTATTCTATAATTTTAAATAAATTCAACAAGTGCGTTAGTGTATATCTATGCCATATTTGAATGCTTCAAAAATTGCTATAAAGCAATGTAAAAAGATTGTAAAATCTAGCAAGATACCAGGAGCATAGTAAAGTTTGGTAGGTATTATTTGTTCAAAATCTTAGTGTATTTCAACGCAGGTATTCAGTAGATAGTCGAAATATCCACCTCTCCTCAATCTTACTGGACCAATCCAGATAGTCACCAATAGAACTGTTCGAGAATAACAACAACACCACCTTGCTGTGTGCTGGTTTGTTTACGTTTTTAATCTAATGGAATGTCTCCACCAAATAATTATATTCACTGCATTTTATCAGTAGTCTAATATTTTGCTTACTGCATTTTTTAACAATCAGTTGAACTTATTATTATAATGTCTCCAATGAAGTGATAACTTCTGTTACCACAGTGGAGATATGTTTAGGTAGGTCCTGTTTGATATCAATGGACATTCTTTAGGTGAGAATTTAAATAACACTGACTAAAGTTAAAAAGACTGAACTGTAAACTAAAGTATCAGGAACACAATAAAAACTGAGAGGTGTTAGGTAAAATCATATGCAGTCTCAACATTAGAATTCAATGCATAGAAGTGATATTCCAAATAGACCATCCTACTTTGCATTCATGTTTTGCAGTGCGAAAAAGATCACTGTATGGTGGTGTTGTGGTACATTTTCAATGAACATCCAAAAAAAAAGTTGGCTCTACATGCTCTACAATACACGGATTTTTGCACCAAGGGTGGTCAAGCATTAAAAATCTAAAGATCAGTAACAGAGTGTTCATTGGGAGGTGACGATGATCACTTCAGCAATCTGTACTCCTAATTTATACTATAAATTATTACTGGCTAATCTATATTTTCTACTGCTCCTTAAACCAATGTTGCATTTAAACGAAACAAAAAGCCCTTATAGCAGTCTAGAAACACCACAATGTTGAGCAGAGTATCAGGAGCATAACTAAATACAAGAGATAGATTTAGCATATGAATTTATTGCATGTAGACATTGTGAATCTTCCTGATCCAACCCACATTCTATTTCTATCCAGTGCTAGGCTTAGTTTAAGTTAGAATTCTTAGATAGAAGATGGGCAGGACCATACTCCATTTTGGAAAGAAACATATTTTGCACTGCGATATCGCTGCTTCAATCTACTAGACCATTGCAAAATCTGTAAACCCAATTTATAGTATAAATTATTCCTGGTTGATTTACTTTCAAACTATTTTACAATGGTGGGTCTGCTGCATTGTGCTGCCCCCTAAGCCCAGGTTGTATTTAAACAAGCCAAGAAAGACGTATAGTAGTCTGGAATGACCGTAATGTTCAACAGAGTATTAGGAACATAGGTGAATCTGAGAGATGCTAACTGAGCAAAATCCTAGCCTCATTCAGTAGTAGTAATCAATAGTTAGTGTAAATATCCACCTCACTCCAATCATGCTAGCCCAACCCACATTCCATTTCTATTCAGTTGACAGTGCTAGCCTTAGTCTAACTTAAAATCTTAATATACAAGAAATGTAGGACCATCCTCCATTACTTTTTATTGCGATGCCTTTGCTTCAATAAATAATACTACTACTTAGGTTTCAAATAATTTTGCTCAGGACATGTCTGCATTGTGCTGTCCTCTATGCCCATGTTGCGTTTAAATAAACCAAAACGGTCTTAAAGCAGCGTAGAAAGACCGTATTATTTGGCAGAGTAACAAGAGCATAGCTAAGATTGGGAGGTAGTCAAATCGTGCCCTGATCTAGCAGAGGTATCTCATGCTTAGCCAAAATATCCACCTCTCCTCAATCTTACTGTACCAACCCACATAATCACCTATAGAACATGTGCTGCGTTCTACGCTACACGCCGAATGTAATAGAATTTACTCGCATTGACTTGAATAACAACAACACACCTCAATGCCCGCGTGTTTGTTTACATTTTTAGTTCAGACTGGGTCTGTATTGCCTTATCCTCTATGACAAATTGCTTTTAAATATACCCAATTTAGACTAAAGTTCGTAAAGACTGATACAGAATTTAGCAGTTTCAAGGCGCGCACCGAAATTCAAAATTGATCAATATAAAAATTGCAAGGTAGTAAGAATGATTGATATTCCTCCATCTTCATCAGAAAACATAATTCTGAATGTTCCTTTAAATCTTTAATTTTATCTTGAAATAATTGTAATCATGAATTCAAGATCTTGTGAGGCTAAGGCCTTATTCCCAAAATAATATTTACGTTTTTATAGATATAAGATTTGGGTGAAAGATCGGACAAGATATATCTCTCTAATCGCCCCATTTGTTTCTCCGCCGGAATTATATAGAATACGAGAACATAGCTATGGGAAATGGTAACAGAAGCCAAGAACAATCGATTCACTACAGGGCGGATACATGCCAGAGTTTATAGCTTAAGGCCAAAGCAACTCAAGCAAGGATTGAAAAGTTGGCACGCTATTAGGTTATAAAGAAGGTTGGTTTGCCAAATTCACCACGAATCTACTAAATTTATTGCTAGTACTTACCCCAACGACGTGCCCAAGTGGAACATTATTTGTATAAACCATGACAAAAAAATGATTAAAAAAATTTTCTATAAAAATCATTCAATCTGTATACAACTATTGCAAATATTATTTATACTTCAATTCCACTTCCACTTATTTAAAGTATAAAAATGAAAAATATTTTCCTGCTTCTTATCGTCTTACATTGTAGACAATTGAATCTAATGGCAATCCGTCGACAGCTTCGGTTACACTCGCTTACACCGCTCGACGCCAGAGGCGGCAACAATGAGAGTCGTTCGGAGGCCGCAAAGCGAGAGTTTTATGCTGAGCTTTACGCCAGCACAAGTCAAACGCAATATAGACAAGACAAAAAGATTTCGGCATATGAAAGCTCGATGGAGAGAAAAAAAAACAAGATACGCTTAAAAACAGCGTCCAGATCATAGCAATCAAACAATGAACGAAATGAAGTTGAATGAAGTTAGCCACTTTACTGTTTTAAATTCACAGAGGTACATGAAAGAGCCGATGTTTAGGACACATCTTGGAAAATATTTTCGATAGCACACTGTTTAACATTAAGCCGAGCTGGAAATCAAAGGAGTTGTATGCAATGAAAACACTATGTACGCGCAATATGCTCATGAATAACAAGTGATGTAAATAAGATCAGGTTATAACTAATGGTTATTCAGAGCACTTTAAAAACTTTGCGTAGCTTTGACTCAAAAGATTCTGCAATATAAATTTGCGTTGAGAGTGAAGAGGCTGGAAAAGTGGAGAGTCTATTGAAACATTCTTCTGGGTAACATAAACTCAGATTTTCACATATAGGACTTTAGTGTTGATGATTACACATGCATTGTGTAGGTGGGGTTTTTACGTTTTGACATTAATTTAACGAGACTTTTAATTGAAAATTAAAACAATTGTGGTGCTATTTTGGAATGCATTTAATTTCTAATTTGCAGCCACCACGCTTGCTCGTTATTTGCAATTTAAATTTGTGTGCAAAGTTTATTCCAGCGAATTTAAATAAAATTGCTCTATGCATATAGAACAAAACGTAATTACAATATATATTTACTGTTTATTAATACAATAGAGTTTAAATTTAGATGTCGATGACAGAAATTCAATTGATTTATTGCAATGTCATCAATTTTTTAAACCAAAGCATCCAATCAATACTTACCTTTAGGGTAAGAGCAAAAATTGTTCCATGTCAGTTTATGCATAATGTCAGATTGTGATAAGATTTGCATGCAAAGTGAATTCACATGTACCACTTGAAGTTCATACGAAAACAAAGCTTGTTCACTTAAGTCTAAAGTTACAGCCACAATGTTGAGATAGGATTTGGCGAGGCTTAGTTCCAGGTCATTCAAATAAACACATATTCACACGAACTTTAAACTTTCCAGAAGGTATACTTCAATGTTAATTCCTTAGTTTAAACAAAAATATTAAATGTTTAAATTTCTTCACTTTATTCTGCTTCTGTTTCACTTAGTTCCCATTTAAAAGTCGACTGGGTAGCAGTGGTTTTTGATTGTCTCTATGGTTGTTTTTGTTTTTAAGTTGTTATATGCTTTACCCACTATTGTTATATACAGGAGTCGTTGAATTTCACCGCCAAGTAGATCCTTAAAGCTGCTGCTAAGACTGGTGTGGCGGAGCGCATGACATGCGTCTAAAAGGAGCGCGCGCTCAATGCGTCTATTTATATAGAGGCGGCTTGCGGCACTGCCGTCTCTAATGCCGGCGGTGGTGGTGGCGGCGCCGCGCACACCAGTTAGCCCGCCGCCCATACGCAGCGCCGATGGAAGGGTCGTAGACAGACAGCAGGGCGCCGTTTTTTGATTGGGAAAATATTTGATTGGGAATATCAACAGTAACAGGTTTTTAATTTAAAATTGTTTACATAGTTTTTGTACATTCAGGCATTGGGAAAGTAAACTTCAATAAATTCATTATGTTTTACTAGAATACTTACTAATATTTATCTGATAAAACATTTTTGGCATGTTGCTTTCTTCAGTATCTTTTATCAAGTGAATATTAGTAAGTGTATAGTAAAATTTTATCAACATAATGAATATTAAACACTTCGTAACCGCCCTCAACAATACCCATCAATAAATTCATAAAATGGTAATTTACCAATTTATGTATAGCTTAATTTAATTGCTGGAAAGAATTCAGGTAAGTTGTGTGTTTATATAATTGCATGAAATACGGATTTGAAATTACCGCAAACTTCTTCATAGAATGAGATAGAATAGTCTAAGATATTTAAAATTTTATTTTCGTATTTTTTCAATCTCTTAATATTATTCTAGTGTATTCAATGCAATACATCCTGAGAAAATAACCGTTCGAAAGAGCAAAGTCGCAATAAATTTGCTTGATCAATATCAACCACACCATATATTATTTGTTTTCTTTATTGTAATTTTCACCGATACAAAATTTATGAATGAGAGCTTATTAAGCAGAGAAAATAAGAATTCCTAACTTCTTGGTCTTCAGTTTCAAATTGTTTTATTGTTGCATAGTATATAAAGTTAAATCATATAAATTCAAACATGATTAAATTAAAAACACATTTTTCTAATTAACGTGCAATGAAAAGAACTGCTGCGACCTCGGTTAGAATTTCCAGTAACTCTTGCCTATAAGCAGCTATCTTTAGCTAAATAAATGTTTTACTGTGATTGCACATTTGAAACCCTTGAGCTAAGAAGTGATCTAATCCAGAAAGCCATCATGTTTTGCTGTAGAATAAAAGGTTAAAAACATTAGCCGTTTAGAAACAACACAATTCATTGATATAATGTACATTCTCAAGAGTAGACAAATCAAACTGCTGTCAATTTTATGAGACTAGTTTGAATATTGACTTTTTGGCAGGGACAGAACTTATTTTAATCAATCATTCACAAAGTTTACCAGATAATTTGTATTAATAAACCCTGTAATCACACAATAATAAGATGTGATGATATGAGTAATATACTAGATAAATTAAGAAATATGTTTATTTTCAATTTCAACCCCTAACAATAGTATGTACGTGGTTTGCGAACTGAGAAGCGGTTCATTTCTTTACGTTGAATGCGTTTGGGAAGTGGGAACTTGATGGTTGAATCATGGAATTGTTTCACATGAGGTCTTCTGCAATCACCAGCCTTGACTTTCTCAACTTTAATAATCTGCAAACAAAAATAAACCATATGAGTACTGCAACCAACACCAAAAGCATAATATGCAAAGTTTAAAGTCATTATATTTACCTGAATAGAATGAGCGCGCGCACGATGACGAGCACCCATGTCTCTGTAACACTGTGTAACAGCTCCAGAAACAGTCAGGTCACGATACTCCCTGTACATGTTGTGGGTGCCAGAACGCGAGTCATAACGCAGCCAGATACCAAAGTTCTTGATTTTGACCGGTGTCTTTTCGTGAATTGGCTTCACATTCACAATTTCGCCGGTGGTCTTCTTGAATTTCCTCAACTGGCGCAAAAAGTACCAGAAACGAGACTTAGCGACGATCTGGTCAGGGGCAAAGATCCGCATTTTGTATAACGGAGTAGTCTTTTCCTTCTCCGTAGGCAACTTGCGCCCAATTACTTCAAATTCCTTCAACTAAAACAGAACATATACATTAGTGCTTGCGATTAACATACCAAACACGCCAGTTTGTGTTGGCGTTGTTCAGTTTGGTGGTTAGAATGTCAACACGTGCAAAAGTCGGCATTATTTCAGTCAAGAAATCGATGTAAACTCATTTGAATGGGTTCATTCGTTGAACAATGATTAGGTACACTATTTAGCAGCAAACCACGATTATTTTGAAGATGCTTAATTGTTCTATTAGGTAAAAAATTATAGAAACGTACCTCTCCCTTGGCTTTCATGGCTGCGGTCTTGTCAGAAAAAGAAACGGAACACGAAGGTCCGCCATGAGCTAAAATTTTAGTTGATCACAGAGTCCTCTACGTGCTTCAACCGCGAGTTTAAATATTTCATAATAATTCAAAATACTTTGATTTTATTATTTATATATTATCAAGTATGCATAGCTTATTAATTATACTATTCTTTTAAAATTTAAACAAAATTAAATAAATTAGTTGTCAAAACTTTGCAACTATTTTCTTACCTGTCAAAAATCTGCTTACACAGGCGTCAGTTTTTTGCTGTATCTTCCTTCCTGGTTGTAAATTGTTTTTAAAAGAGTTTTAATTAATTGTAGAAACTCTAATAATTGTTCTAAAATGACTATTTGGAGCGCTTTACGCACTCTAGTTAGCCGGACTTCATCTAATGGAGTAATCACAGGTATATACGTATTTAATAAAATTATGTAATGCCTAGGTTATGTTTTGATCATAGTTTCTTATATTTTCTTTTTTTATTTTTATAATTATTAATTAAATATTGTAGTGGCTAAAAGGGCAATGAGCGGTCATGAAAGAATCTTCCCCCTTGAATCCAGTAAATGGCAATGGATGAAATTCAAGGATTACTTTCACTTCTATGTCTTGCTTGGAGTAATTCCTTGTGGAATTGTTATCACCTGTGCTAATGTTTTTGTTGGTCCAGCAACACTCTCTGAAATACCTGAAGGATACACTCCTAAATATTGGGAGTACTACAGAGTATGCAATTTAATATTCAACTAATATTTTTTATTATGCAATTATGCATAATTAAAACAAATTATATTGATTATGTATATGGTATGCTCATATTGTTACAGCATCCTATTTCCAGATGGATTGCAAGATATATTCTTACAGATCCACAACAAGATTATGAAAAATTTCTTCATATGTTATTTGAGGAAGAGGAAAGGAGAGTAATCCGTAGACTTGAGGATGAAATCAAAGAAAAGATGAAGGAAAGGCAGGATTACCAAGCATATTACTACAGGCCTATGACTGCTAAGTATTATAGGGCAACTAAGGACTCTGCAGATTACTTGAAAACTGTTTGTGGGGAATAAGTGATTGCAAGGTAGTAATTCAGGATATCTTATTAGCAATTATTTAATAGAAATGTATGTAGTGCAAACATGCCTCAAATAAAGTTGTAAATAACATTTTGCTATTTATTACTTTTGGTACAGATATACATTTATTATTTGTATTGCTAGTATGCAAATTCAATACGGCCCATACACATCTCCGGTAAAAATCATCGTTATATTGTTTTCTGAGACCATACCATGTACGTAATACCTACCAACCATAACTGATGCCCATGCAGATGGTATTAACTGAAAAGGGTAATTGATCACACAGTAGTTTCCATAAAACAAGAGTTTAGACGTGTTCATAGTTTAAAATTTAGTTTACAAACTGCTTTTATTGGTCCACAGGACGGCACGTTACTGTAACCTTTTACGTTTGAAACATGATACCAAAATCATGCTTAATAATCAAATAATTGTTTTGTTTGGAAATTACTCTTATCTTCATCAGGCTCGCATTCATATCGTGTAACAAGTCGAAATTTACTTTTATAGCAAAAGCATTTCTGTTTATTTTAACAGTTAGTTGTTAGTAATTTAAATAGCTCAAAGTGCTACTGAATTCGGTTATCTCATCACCACGCTCGAAAATAATTTTATATTGTTACAATAAATTAATTTCAATTTACAACATTATTGGCTGGCTTACTAGGTGTACAATCAATGGATGAATTGGATGAATGCTTAAAATTATGGTATTATGGTAAACTTCTGAATAACATTTTATTTCACAAGCACAGAAGACAATATTTATTTAAAAGTGTAAACACACATATGTTGGATAGAACGGATATACTTCCATCGGGCTATTTGTTTCGTGGCATATTTTATCATTTAATTGACAAACGCATTAGTCCTTAAATTAAAAGCTACTATAACTGCAAACAATATTTCCGGCATGTTTGCTAAGTAAATATCATAAAATGTACTTTATTTCGTTGCATGAAACTTGAAACACAATATATATTTCATTTGTGATATAAAAATTCAATTAGTCTGCTGATTCTGTTGTTTATTTTCTTACTACAATTTTACTTTTCTAACTATTCGGCCTGACCCTACGATAAATCTATTACAATACCAATACAATATCCTTGGTAAATTCTTATGGTATGTCGTAAAAAATATTTTTGTACAGTACTTCGTCTTAACCATATTCTAACATTCGAAATAAATAAAACTAAAATAAATCATGCATCTTGTAAACAGTCACTGCTGTGTTAAACACTTGCATCCATCATACAATCTTAATCCTACATAGAAAAGACAATTAGATTCACTGTTACATTAAATTCCGGCTAAAGTTAATACATTGGGATACATTTTAAAGTCTTCTCTAATACATAATTCGTTTAGCATTAAGATCACTTATCACACACGTTTATTTTTGTTCACAGTAATAAAACATTGCACGATAAGTACTCCTTGTCCCCGAAACAAAGTTAGGCACGTTTATTTAAGAATTGAGTTTGTTGTTAATCTCGAGAGATTTGCTGGAATGGCGCAGCTTCTGAAAATAAGAAAATCAATAAATTCAATGTTATTTTAACATTGAAAGAGATAAATTAAAACCCACCACTATTTACAGCCAATTAGTCCAAATGTTAGTGAGCATACTTTCATTGGCTGGTGTTAAAAATAATTGTTACAGTCCTCTATTGAGCTGAGTTTGTGTGCTCCGGATACTCTTCGTATTCGTCTTCGCCATCATCGTAGTCTCCATCGTTGCCTCCGGCTTCATCGATGGTATCTTCTACTTCGAAGTCGTCCCTATTATAGCTGTGTTGGTGGTAACTCGGCGGCGAAGGCGGCAATAAATCCTGTTAGTCAAATACCCACATTCACATGTTAGTCACGAATTAAACATATAAAGCTTGAAGACACTGAGAAGGAAAATAATACCTTCGGTGGTCTCCATCCACATCCTGGTAAGGGAAGCCCATCGCTACCAAGGGGACAAGGTGCATCCAAACCTGGTACTCCTTGATCTCCTTTGTCTCCTCTGTCACCTTTCCTGCCACGCTTTCCAATTGGTCCCTGGAATAATATCCGTTTAGAATGCAAATTAACTTTTTGCAATAGAAGACTTACAGCATCTCCCTTGTAGCCTTTATCACCCTTTGGGCCCTAAAACAAATGACGAAGTGTAGAGTACAAAGTATAATTAACAGAAGATTAAAACAATGATTAAGAGAAAAAGTACTTAAGATGTTGAGTTACTCCAACTCAAAATGAAGTTAATTTCACACTTAGCACTGATTCAGCTTTGGATTGGGAGGTATCTAGTTGATACATTTCTAAAATATGAATTGGAATAGGCCTGAAGGAATAAATTAATGAAGGTGTCAGCGTTAATGAAGCGCACGAAATGCTCCAGGATCCTCAACGGTTCGGGCATTTCTCTCTACGCTACACTTCTCGTAAGTTAATAGATGTACAAATGAGAGAAATGCGGGTTGCTTTAATTAGTGTCGTTAGTAGTACCTCTTGTCCTGGTATGCCGTCCGTGCCCTGAAATTTATAGAGACAAGCATAAATTCACTGTGTTAATTACGTACAAACAGCCGAGTTACAGAGCTGTAAATTTGTGTTTACTTGTTTAAACTGATGTAATTCAAAATAATCTAATCTCTCATAGTAGTGTGTCATTTAACGAAGGCTCCGAGTGTAAGTAAATTTATTCCAGTGCTAGGTGTGCTATTGTTTTACTCACCGGAAGTCCTGGATCGCCGCGTTCACCTTTACTTCCTGGTTCGCCTTGGGCACCCTAAATGGCAAAAGAAATTCAAGCAAACACAAACAAAATTATTAAGGACTGAACAGAAAAGTTGTTATTATAAAGCTTACTATATGCATATAGACTTATAACAAAAGTGAACTTACTTTCATGCCATCCAAACCGGGTGGCCCCTGATAGAAAACAAAATAAAAACCAATGTAAACTATTACACCAAAGCCCGAAGATGTTTTATGAAGTTTTGTGCGCTGAATAAATAATTAAAGTGAGTGTGTTTGTGTACTTTGCATATATGATTGCTTTGAAATGAATGTGTTCTTCTGACGACACTACGCCGTGTACTTCTCGGTGATTTATAGCAGTGCAAATGTGCAAAATGCATGCAGAAGCAAAGAGCATGCAGAACCAATTTCCAAATATGTTCACACAAACCAACTGGTCTAAAAAGTCAATACATTCCAAGTTGGGATGCTGCAAAAAACAATAGAGAATGTTCGCTACACCAAGAATTGTGTTATACTCGTTACCCACGTACATTCCCCATTGCAACGTAAAATTTCACACTGAACAGAAAATAATGATTCGTTAAATAAGTTATATTGTTAAAGTAAACAACGCAGTATTATTCGTTCAGTTTGTAATTTTTATACAGCACATGCACAAACATTTATTCTTCGTACATGTTAAAATTGGTACATCGGAGCTTAAACGCCTTTGTAGGTCTTAGGCTTACATTTTGAACCATTTTCTTTTTTGCCAAACACATTTGCTTGCAAATCACATCCCCAGCAGTTTCAACTCATCTGTTTTAATTTAGTCCGATCGACATCAACTTATTAATTACAAGTAAATATTTTATATTACAATAATTATTGTTTTTTCCATCCTGGCATTTCGTAAATGATAGCCGCAGTAGTGACTCATTCAGTGGTATCCTCCCATCATATCTTAGATAATCTTAGCAATAGTTTACATGATATATTTGTACAACTTTTAATTATAAGTTAATTAAACCTAATATTAAAATGGACATACATAAATCAGTCATTATATAATTACAAAAATTACAATCTTAACATAGATGTTGGAAATCTTCTGCTCAAATTCATGTGATTATGGTATTTTCTTATCTTGCATGGATAGAGATGAAAATTTAAAAACGCCCAAATTAATGCTTCAACATGAATTCTCCGTGGTATCATTTATATATTACAAAGATTCTCTTATTTCATAATCAACTTTGTGTTCAATCTCTCGTTCTCTGTTATTATGGCAATTCGTCGAAGTAGTTTTATGTGTTCCATGTTTATACAGCACTTATAATAGTTATAAATTAATTAATATTACCGTCATGTCATTATCAATTAGAATTAGGTTTGCAATAGTTTGTTTTATATGTTTTATAATAAATAGATAATTGGCAAATATGTTACTTCACTTTCAATGTAAATATCAAAATCGTGATCGAATCTCAATGTCGTTAACGTGTGTGATTCACCGATATTCCTATAAGCTAATCCGCCATGTACTGTAAAATTCATCTAGATAAGGATCTAGTCCGCGATTTGGCAAGATAATATTGGGCTTAAGTAATTACAGTATGTTTCAGTGTATCCTCGAGGGTTGGCATCGAATTGGCTGATCGTTAAATTAACTGAACTTTACTTACAACTTAAGTACTGAATAGATTAGGTGTGTTAGTTATTGTTAGTAGTTTTAGTAAACATTTTTTGCATATAAATATCACTTATTTATACAATTTAGAATATCATTTCTTCATCATCGTGAATATTTGTGGGTGAATTTCTCAGGGACTGGTGTCAACCCAAATTGATAACGTTTCGCATGCTCTGTGGGCGAAGCGTGCCATTCGTTTTAATAATAAGGACGGTACAGACATTAAACATTTGCTATCGCTTGTTGCTCATGTCGGCTCGACGAATTTACGTGCATCTTTTCGCTGTTGCTTTGAGTTGTCTCCTTGCTTCCTTTTTTAATTCAAATTCGCTCGTCGTCGCTGCTTACCACTCCTCCTTAAACCGACGAGTGAGTATATCGAGTGCAAACATTTCTCATCAAACATATATTATTCTCAAATAGCTACTGTTCATCGACACGTTAAGCGCATTTCCGGTTAAACGTAACAATCCAATGCTTATCCATCTCCCAAAAACAGTGCATTGGAAAACCTTCAAAAAACCTCCGAAAAGCCTTTGTTTAGTAGATTCTTTAAACGATGTCAGTTTAATCGAGTCATTAGTGGGGTGTTAAAGTGTTAATGAACTGTTAATCGGACAACAAACAATATTATTCACGATGTTAGTTGTAGCTTGTTTTATTACTCTCGCAAATATGTTCCCAATACGGTTTTGTTCAACAGCTGGTTAAATCACTGCATTGTTCGGTTAACTCGGTTCTGGCCGCAATTTATTGCGTTCTCGCTTGGTATTAATGTAATGTTTTAATTATCGATTAAAACTGCAAAACGCTTTAAATTTGTGTCTATAGATAGTGCGGTTTTCTTACCGTTGGACCGGGCTTTCCAAAATCGCCTGGTCGCCCACTTTCACCACGCAATCCCATTGGACCCTGAAGAAAACCACACGAAAAATGAGTACCAATCAAAAAAATTACTCCTTTCTACGTGTTGCGTCACTTACAGGTAACCCCATGGGTCCTGGATCACCTCTAACTCCCTTTTCTCCCTGTATTACAAAAATGTTTAGAAACCTGAATAGCAATGTATTGGATGTGTTTATTTTACCGGTTCGCCTTTGAGACCATCCATTCCTCGATCACCTTTAATACCTGGAGGTCCTTGTAGACCTGGTGTACCGGAAGGACCTGGTGGACCAGGAGGTCCTACAATCTATCAACCCAAAATTAAATTAATACACAATTCCAATTCTAAATGATTTTTTATTAGATTTATTAGATTATTAAGTTGATATTTCTTACCATTTCACCACCACCACCAACTTCTCCCGTGCCGTCTCCCTGAAACAGTTGGAGAAATATAAAAAAAGTTTTATGTATCACCTTCGTTTGCGCCATTGCAACGTCAACCTCCCAACGAGGTCACGTCTATTCTAACACACAAAATGCACGTTATGCCAAGTTAAACATGTTCCAATGCGGTGCTAAGTTCGTGGAAAATGTGTCTTAATTAAGTTGTTTTAGTGTAGAATAGACCAGAATTAATCATTACCTGCCGCCTCCTGAGCTTTTTGTATTTCTGTTCGTCGTTGGAATCCAAGAAGGAAACAAATGAAAAAGAAAGATTTCAAGAATTAGCAACATTCCAAATGTGTTCGCAGCTCATTAACATGTGTAAATATAGAGTGGACAAGAAATCAGAAAGCGGATAGTACATTTACCGATTCGCCCTTCTCTCCTTTCTCGCCCTTTTGGCCTGGGTAGCCGGGAGGACCAGGCAAACCTGGGGGACCCATCAGACCTGGTGGTCCAATATCACCATAGTCTCCTTTTTCACCTTTAGGTCCAAGTAATCCCTGCAAAACGATTTTCAGTATTTTTCAGATGTGATAGTGATAACAAAACGTAACACTTCTTCAAAGAAAGAAATCAGTCACTGATCATGTTCTATATGGAATTGTTTTTCGCGTCACTGAATAAAAAGAAATTATCCTTCCTTGCAAGTAAAAGAAACAGATGTCTTGATAGCGATAGTTAGTCTCATCGGTAAGACACAAAGCCGTCCTGAGCAAAGAATCTAAAAACGTCCGGGCACAAGACAAACCCTGGCCAAATCGCGGTCGTTGGTTCCAAATTGCAGGATTACAGATTATAGTGCAGTGAGCCAAGTAACATTTTGCGTTTAGACGCAAGATTTATGTTTGAAATCATCTTATCTGGACACTAGTCGCCAGAGAACACTTAGAGCAAAAGTGCAATCAACTGGATTGCCATCTAACTACTTTGGAAATACAACTGATCCTTCCAAATACCCTAACATGTCTGCTTTAATCAACGTCAAAAACTTCACTTACTGGAAGTCCAGGTGGTCCTTGTGGTCCTGCTTCTCCATTCAATCCATTTTCACCAGAAGTTCCAGGAAGTCCACTCTCTCCTTTAGGACCTATAAGCAAGAAACAATTATCCTTTAATTGGAACATTGCTGCTATCATTCTGAGGAGAATTCCAGAGTACCGCATTTGAAAAATAGAGTGATAAGAAGTAAGCCGTTCTAAGTGATTACAAAGTATCACGCTGCATTAATTCTGCAAATGAGGTGATAAAACAAAGCAAAGGTGAAGAAATCTGCGTGGAAAGAGTTGTCCAGAAGGCATTTGCAAGGCTCATCACCTGATTCGCCTGGATAGCCGTCGACACCCGGTTCGCCTTTCACACCGGGCAATCCTGGAAGACCACGTGCTGCTTCCCGTCCATCGAAACCCTTCAGCCCCTGTTTTGTCCATTAATACAGCACATCAACAACAACCAACAACAACTGTATTTATTGCAATTAATGCAACTTCACAATGCTTGAACTCTTGACACATTTTGCTATCAATTACTTGACCTTTAAACTAGAATCTTTTTTCTCATATTTGATATCTCTGCTTGACCAAACTTTGTGCAACAATTAATAAAGCAATATTAATTTATATTAGCTGGTGTTGTGCTAGCATATGTGCATTGATTATATTGTTTATTAAACTTCACACCGACATATTCTAAAATCGCTCCGTTCCAATATGAAAACACATAATACACATAATCAATCAAAATTGATTTTGAACCACAAAGGCTTTGTCTGTAGTAGAGTATAATAAAGTTATTCCACATTGATTTGCAGTACGGTCGCATAATTGAAGTTTATGGTAAAATAACAAGTAAATAATTGGCTTTAAAATTAATTTTAACGACGATTTGATGGCATCGTAATGAACGATTGGTAAATCGAGTTATCGCTGAAGCCATTGTGCAATAACAACGTCCAGTTATGCAAATACAGTGATGTTAATAAATGTTATCCAAACCTAAATAATGCACATAATATATTGAAATTAATCGAACAAAAATCAATTCTACAATCATTCGGAGATATTCTCATGCAATTCATGCAGCTTGATGGAAACTTGCATGCAGAAAGCTGCTTTCAAAACTTCCTGTTTCTGCCAAGAATTGTGAAGCACAAGGTAAATTTACTGTTTCATGTGCAGAATAATTCATAAAATATACCACAATTGTCGTCGATGCAAGTTTGTTTAATTGTATATGGCGTTTGTTTATGTGTCGTAAATTTTGGTACGTTACCCTCTTGCCGCGTCTTCCTCGGGTGCCCTTATCGCCAGGCAAACCCGGTGGGCCAACGGGTCCTGGTTCACCTTTATCACCTTAATGGTTTACAAATAATAAAGAAAATAAAACAAAATAAATAAACAGCAAACTACACAAACTACTACTAATAACAACAACACCAAAATCCATTCCAGAACCCAGAGTAAAAGGTATCAGTTACCTGGTGGTCCTGGAGGTCCCGGAGGTCCTTCAACAATTCCAGTTGGGAACTGGTCACCTGTAAGTGTTGTGGTGAAACCCCGATCACCCTTGTCACCTCTGTCACCCTATAAATAAAAAATCCATTTATTTCAATTCAATGACTTCATTCAGTTGATTCATTTATATAATATTAAAATCAAATTAATACTCTAAGCAGCAAATGTACCTGACAGATAAGAGAACATCAACTAGGACACATATTGACAACAGTAATTATCACTTAAGCCTCAGTTAAATATTAATTAGTTGCAACCAACGTACTGATGGAATCCTACGCCCATAGTTAATTTATTAGAGTAGAAAATATCAGGTATTGCATTAGGTTAATAGCAGCTAAGTGTTGAATTTCAACCGTTGCAAAGTAACTTGGGATGAGTGTACCCATACTAGCTAAGTTGTTCGTTGGTATTTTTAGGTTCCTAACATAGTCGATGCTTCTCACCTGCCACCGTCCACATTGCATGACAATAATAAACCAATAAAAATGTCACCCCCAATAGCTTTTGTAAATGTATTAAACTTCAAACTTAAGAAACAATAATTAGTTGTCTAATTAGGTAAATTATGGTTTGACATTTTTTACTCGACAAATTCAGTTAAATCCACCTATTAGAACACCACAAAATTAACATGTAAAGCACCAACCCAAACACCACAAAGTAATTAGTAGTTAGTGGATATTGGTATTCAAATTGGTGACTTACACGTTCACCTTTAGAGCCATTGCGACCTGGAATACCCTAAATTCAAAGAAACAACATATAACTGCAAATCTTCACTTGTTGTAATTTATTCTTTACATACTGGTAGACCCATGTGACCTGGCAGTCCTTGATATCCAGGAAATCCCATTTGACCTCTTTCGCCCTAATTATGATCACAATAATAAAAAAACAATACAGATATATTGTTACAGCTTCTTTCAGAACTTTGACTAACCTTAGGACCCATCATTCCATCAATACCAGGAGGTCCAGGGGGTCCTACAGGACCTGCTTCGCCACGTTCTCCACTGGGACCAACATCACCAGAAGGTCCTTGTCGTCCATCATGTCCAGGGAGACCTTCTGGTCCTGGAGGTCCTGGTGGCCCAGGTGGACCTGGTTCCCCTGGTTCGCCCTTTAAAACCAGCATTTTAGTATTTGCCAACGAATAAATTCGAAGAGATATCATAATAACTACTATTAACAATAGTACTATTCATACAAAATATATCATGCAAGGCAGATAGAAGGTGCTAGAAAAATGGCCAGATATTTATTATTAGTTATCACCTAAAGCTTCGTACAATTTGTAGGTAAATATATTTTAATGCTATTAGAAATGTGCAGTTTTTTAATAAGTTATTGGAGAAGTTGTTAATGAAGCAGGTTTCGATTAATTTCGTTTCGTGTAGTTCGTATGAAATAGTTTGTGACTCACTTTCAAAAGGACGATTTGTTCCGGCGTTATGTTAAGGCCTCTTTCTTGCAACCCCTAAAAATAATAACAACGTGACTACTCGACAAAATATACGAAATATCCATTCCATAACATTCAGCAAAGTCTGCAAACCTTGAAATACGTACGCCATTCTCAGTAAAAAAACTAACATTGAGCAAAGTGACGCAACAGGTATCCACAGGTTCCGTGCCAAAAAATAAATTCCGTACACCAAAATATATTCAACAATGAATATAAATTATACCACTATACCAAATGCCCACTTACAACTTAAACAAATGTGTAGACATTCAGTATCCCACAAAAACAAGAAGAATCTGCCTATTAAAGCTACGTCTAAGGTCTAGACTAGAAGAAGACATCAAGAGATTACTGTGAATTGAAAAATTCACCTTCACAGCGACGATTTCAGCATATCCTAACGTGCCACCTCGTAGGGTCGTGACGGAGCGTTTCAAACCCTGTAAAGATACTAGTTGAATATTGACTATTTCCATTCCCAGGCCCCAAGTAAGGGTTTGGGATGTAAAGCAACCACGCAGCAAAAAATCGTACAAGTGCAAGTGGAGAACAAATGTCATTCGTCTAAATTACTTCAAACCAGAAGTTCAACATTGAGTCAAAGAAAAACATGTCCTAAAGTGTCTAGTAGGTGTATTTAAACAAAGTAAGAAGTACTGATGTATGGGATATGGCGGAAGACACTGCAAAGGCTCCGTTTGAAAACGGTTTACGATTAGCACATGATTCATTGCGCACTATTTCACTCTAAATGTCAGGCCAGTCCAACGAATGAAACACTGTAACGCCAGTATATGAACTTAAATGAAGTTAGCGTTAGACACATAAAAGGGCATGAAATTACAAGACAATACTCGACAAATTATGAAGGGAATGAAAAGTAGAAATAAGGAAGATAAGTAATGAACTAAATTCAGAATGAGCCAAACAACATAAAATACTCGCGTAATTGATTTTTCCTGATGTGCTCATCTCTTTACTCGCCTCGCAAACCTCGTTGAACTCTCATTAAACATCAACGACATACCACGCCTATACTGATCAAATACAAACACTGGACGAAATATTATTTCATATACCAAAAAAAGAACAAATATTAAATTACAAGTCATGATTCAAATAAACCTTTAATATATCACCCAAACAAATAAAACCATAGCTTCAATGACTGATGAAGGAATGAAAACAAAACATCACACTCAAGAAACTAGGACAGTAATGTCAAGAAACAATAACCAATCAGACATTTGGTTGTGGTTACTTACCCTCCCCGTCTGCGAGGATACCGCAAAAATGAAAATTAAAAATGTAAAAACAAGTTGGAAATTAGTAACGTAGAAATAAATTTATACCTTAAAAACTACGCTTAAAGTATTAGCATTTAAAATAGAACAATTATTCAATAATAGTTTTAATATTTTGTTGACGTAGATTTACCTTGACAGCAGAAAATACGTCAAAACCGGGATTTCCTGAATCTCCCTTTGTTCCCTTATCACCTTGTTTGCCCTGCAATTGGGTGTAAAGAAAACCAATGAACATGCTGACAATTTATGCACTTTGAACTAAAACAAAACCTACCGCGTCTCCTTTAGGACCATCTAAACCAATGGGCCCCTAAAGAAAACACAAAAATCATTACTAAAACATTCTACAAATCCAATTAATTGCAGTTCATTAGTAAGGATCTAATGAATCAAGCAGTAAGATTAAAAGAAGCATGTACAGAACAAAGAGTTGGTTAAAGTTGGTATTATTTTAGTAAGATATTTGTTTAAGTAGTTTAGTTCAATTACACCACATTTAAATATTACTATAAATTGCATTAGACTAGTATTTCTATTAATCTGTTCTTATGGATTTTTTTAGTTTGGTTTAGTGTGGTTGTAAGTAGTGAATCTTGCCGAATTTAATCCCATTTTAGTCCAATAATATAATTCCAAATGAAAAAGTGAACACAAACCGGAAATCCCGGATATCCGCGCTTCCCTGTCGCGCCCTGGAACAGATAACGGAACACTCTAATTTCGCTCGCTTTTCCATTAATATTTCTTGTCGTCCGCAAAAGATACGATTCTTTTGCATGAATGCAAAGTTTTAAAAAAGTGATTTTCCCTAACTTATCAAAACTTTTCAGCTCCAAACGAAGTGAGGAATAAGCATGTACTTTTGTTCTCGCCTTGCGTGTTTATTTTCAATTTATCTCCAAAGCCCGTCTAGAACATCTCTATTTTACAGGTGATAAATATATTTCCATGTAATTTAGCTTAATTCTCATTTTATGAGTCTTTCCTTCGCACTCGAGCTGAATCATTTTCGAGTTAAAAAGTGCCTGGTAATTACAACTTTTGAACAGTTTTTCCAGTTTAATGGTTGGTGCATAGTTTATTATAGGCATTAAATGTGTGTATTGTTATTATTTAGTTATTTTAGCTGAATTATTCGGTGAGTTTCGAACGAGATTAAGTGTTTGCTCAGCGTCTACCAAATTGTTCTTACCATGTAACCCGTCTCGCCTTTTTGACCTTTCAAACCCTGCAAAATCAACTCCCGAATTTAGCTTTACTTCTGTACATTTTCCATCGTATTTTTTAATATTAAATCTTTTAATTAAAATATTGAAATACAGCGGACTTGGAAAGCTTTTAAAATGAGTGAAATAATAAATCATGTAAATAAATACCGGAAAACCATTCTTTCCCGCTGCTCCCGTGATTCCCTGAGTAAATAAATAAAAAATACAACAAAATAAAATAATTGTTAAATGAAAATACTTGCTACAATATATGTTTCTACTTACAGGAGGTCCCGCTTCACCATTATCACCCTTTTTGCCTTTCCTTCCTCTTTTGCCCGAAGGTCCCGGTGGTCCAGGTGGTCCTGGCGGCCCTGCAAACAATAAATATTTATTTAGCAAACAATTTTGGTTTAATTTGAATATTTTAACTTTTTCTATCTAATGCATATTTATTTTTTTGTCATCGCTTCAACCCCGCAGCGGTGTAAAAAGATTTGCTTCATTCGAAAACGTTCTGGTTTCTTGTTAGTGTGTATATCCGCGCTAGCAGGCAGTGTGGATTTCAAAAACGTTCATCCTCAGTCGTTTCGAACCCTACAAAACGAGTAAATCGTCCAAGTTAATTGCGTTTGAAAATCGACCACCCTCGCGCAGGGAAACGCATGCCACCGAAGGGGAAATCCTTGGTGGCGGCGTGTTGCGGGAGTGGCAGCCCAAACGTAGATATCGAACATGCTCGAAAATGCGGAAGATAAAGGGAGATGCTATAGAGGAAGAGCCCTCGTCCATCGTAACGAGTACTTGTCCGTTTCAATGAGCATAAATGCATCATTCGTCGCATAAAACGGGACAAACGAGCGTCGCACCGCGCCGCCCATCTAACTCGATAAATGTTGATGTTGATACAATTGCGCGTTTATTTAAGGGTAGGGTGCATGACAACGCCAAGGGTGGCTGACGAACGCACTGCGCCCGCTTGGCCGGATGCTTGAAATGCATCCCCGTATGCGTCGCTAACGATCAGAGGACTCAATTTCGGTTTCGAATTTCCAAATGAATTCCGCGCCCAAATGCAAGATCAATAGATTTGAATTCGGGCCTGGGTTAAAAAATGTGCGTAGAAATACTACAAGCCACAGCAAACCGTTAATTATAAATTTCATCATTATCCTTCATCACATCAATGCTATTACCAATTGAATAAGCTCAATTGAATTGGAATCAAATCCGGAGGACTAAGCTTCCCAGAGTAGATGTTGTATCCAATTAATTCATTTCATTATTATTCATTATCATTTCAATGGATATAGAGAATCCTAAATTCAAGTAGTAAATAAATGCTTTAATTTTTATAATAAGCACTTGCATTTAACTTTGTTTTCAACGGAAACCAATTTCAAGGGTCCATTAAAAAGAAATGAAAAATAAGTACTACTTCCGCTACATTGAAGTTTTGCTGGTTAGATGCAGAATTAAGCAATAATTTCGCGTCCTCTTAAGCGTCGCAGTGAGTGTTTAATTTGCAACGAGGAAGTGGACTTAGTGGAAACTTAACAGCAACTGCAGAATATTACAAGCTGTAAATAGGGAATAGGGTCCTTGTTGAAATCCCCAACACACTGCAATCTGCATGGCACAAAATAGAGAACAAAAGATCATAAATTAAGTCTAAAATTATACTATACAACTACTACAAACTCAATCGAGGAAAGCATTGCCCTATTTTAATATTTAAAAGGACATCAGTCTATTTGCTGACTAGGTCTTAGATTTCCCAAAATCCCGGATCAACGTCTCCGTGAATCCTCCTCGATATAACCATGTAAAGTGACTACTCAGGTCCTAGGGTAGAATGTTTAATAAATAATGTATTCACTATAAATGCAACACACGTTTTCTACTTGCCTCACCCATAACTTGTTTGGTTTCAGTACTTTATAGGTCCACATGAGGCCCCGCTCCGTTTGAAACTTTTACACGTTTACACCTTCTTTATAGCCTTGGTCACCTGATAAATTCGCACCGCGCACGCTAAATTAGAGTTTAAGTGGTGCAGAAGTCAAAAGACACAAGAGAGTCAAGGAGTCTCATACGACTTTGCACTTCTGCTTTATTCCCGGAGCGTTGACACGACAAATTGAAGTGAATGCGATAAACTAGGGAAAAACTCTCTAAAACTTGTGAGATTTATGTAATATAAATTCCCAGTTAAACTAGTCAACCGTAAAAAACATATCGCATTAAAGCAAATTGCAAATTTCTTTTCATATCTATGCTTTTAATGTGTGATTAAAGGTCTAATTATATTTTATAAGTGGCTATTCTAAACGTGACTATGGAAAAAATATTTCCTTTTTTATCCTTTAATTTGCTTTACTGTAAAACAGACACCAAACAATGCAAAATTAGAGTGGTTTTGGTTAAAGTCTAATCTTTCTACAGAGATGAAACGCTCCCTGAATCATTTTCCACTGCGGATTGCGGATGTAATAATAACTTTATTTTGTCTTTTTTTCCGGTACGTCTTCCCTATGCGACTTTATTGCCCATGTTGCTCACTTGGCTCATAAATAATTTAAAAATTTCCTTTGCTTGAAAAAAGATTCTTTTAACAGAGATTTTTATATTTGTCCTCTTAATAAACAAAGTTGAAAATTTCTATTTATTTATAATCAATTTATTTCTGAAATTACAATATATTTTATAAACAAATGCAACTCTTAGCTGAATGCCTTCATTCCGCGTTCATGTATGTACAAAATTGTTCAGATATTAGCTCATGCAAAATATGTGACATTAAATTTATTGTAACCAAAAAACTATTCCTTTCTTGAATGGATTAATTGTTTCCTAGTACAATAATTGAAAACGCAACTAAATAATTATGACGTTTTGACCTTACGTAGGCAACTACGTTATAACTCATTGGAAACTGGTCCCTACAGGAAAAACTAATTAAAATATATGTACGCAAGTTGCATCATTTTGTAGCAATTAAAATTCTCTATTGACTAATGATAAGCAATTAATCCTAAGTTAATTAGAAGATTATCAAAAAATATTAATTTTTTTTTATTAGTTTTGCATGCATTTCTTGTAAATCAACGAAAATAACTACATATCTATATTGATCGCAAGTCATTTCTAATTAAAACAGATCTAATTAATTTAGATCTACCTATAGAGTACTACTACAACATAGTTTACCTAGGATTCACCAATTGAAAAAATTTCCCGTAATATCCCTCTTTCCATTAGTTACAGTGAAATATATCAGTATGCACTCTTCTAATTAAATCAGATGCAATTAATTAGAAAAGAACGATTGCCTTGCTCACTATCTAGCAATTAATATACCTAGGATGTATAGTACTATAATATAAATATAATATACCAGGTAATTAAATGCTCAGGAACCTCGTAACCGGCCATTGTAAACATCCAGTGAAGAAACATTGATTTAAACCAAAACAAGCCAGTATAATAAATTAATTGAGAGCAGTAATAATGTAAATATCACTTTAATTCTCGAAAAGCATTTAAACATGTAATATCAAAATCATCAAAATTAATAGAAACGAAATCAATATATTGCAGTAATATTTACTGTTTAATTAAGACTATGGTAATAAATATTTAACAAAAATCAATATTACGTTTCTAATAAAATTCGACGTGATGGAAATACTGTGTTGAGTTGTACGTGAACTGTAATTTTCATCTACCGGCCAATCTGACTTGATAACCAACATTTTCATTGCGGGCCCTTTGCCTCAGTCAATCTCCATTAATTTTCCCTTTACTTTAAACACAAACACAGCAGGGTATTACCTGCGGCGAGACTATCAATTCGTTTCACGCGCGCGGCAAGCTAATGACCTATTATTATTAAGCAATTTGGTTTCGTCTCTTCCCATACTCCATACTTTAAGAGACTTTACTCAGTTGAACGAGTATGATCTCAAGATGCTATAATCAAATTTAAATAATCAATTTTTTTCGGTGGTTTGTAAAAAAACAGGTTAATTATTGAGTTTATTAAGAGGTTATTAAGATCACAATTTATGCTTCTTTCGTCCATCTCAATGTGTTAATTACTCTACTTTAAAACACAGGGCGCACTAGAACTGTAACATATTGTAAGTTATTTGTTTGCCAGGTGGTTTTGAACTCTGAAGTTTCGTAAACAAAATTGATTAAAAAGTATGTGCAAATGCACTATACGAAAATTTAAGCAAATCCACTGTGACTAACGAATGCTACGCCAGCGATGAGACGTGCGAATAAAAAATGATCAAGCTGAAATAAAGCTAGAATAGAAGATAAAAGAGGCAGAGGGTGAAAATCCTGCGGGCGAGTTCTGCAAGACGTTAACGCCTAATGAAAAGCTCGTTGTTGCTGAATCTTGCCTCCCTTGTGGCATTTTTACCTTAAACCATCTATCCGAAACAGTAATGAAAACTTAGCATCTCGGAAAATGTAGATTTAGGTAGACCACTTTTCTCATACTTTATTTTCTATTGTTGCACGGAAAATTGCTTTACTTCTGCCAGAAGAAAAGTTCAGTAAAGTTCTTCAAAAATATTCCTTTAGTTTATGGTCGCGTTTCTGGGTTAAGTATCAAAGAATATTAAAACATCATGAGTGGGCATGAGACGAAGTAAACGACAGCTTTGCCCTAAACTATTGCTGGAGCCGACCGAGAGCCCCATCCTAATCCTAACAGTGGCTCAGAATGTACATCACCTTTATATGGTCGTATAAATATCTCGAGTTCTTCCTGCGAACAAACCCCAGCGAAAAGCTCTCGCACCTTGTTCATCTGCATCCACTCTTCTTCCCTCAGCGCTTTGCACTTCGTGAGTGCACTACAAATACCTCCTAACAGGTCTAGAGGTGGAAATCTTGCCTTGTCCTCGAATATTCTGTATTATAAAAGGTCCAGCTTTGCGTCCATGGTGGATACTCCTCCGAGTATTCAGACAGGAGCGAGGAATAAAACGACCTCGTTTGTACGTACCACCAAGACGATGCAACTTCATTGCAGCAATATTTTCCCCAATGGATTATGCTAAAATTAAATTTTCTATTTGCATAGAATTTGCGTTTCCGGTAGACGTGCTGAGTGCTTTTTATCTCTATTTAAAATTAGTAGACATGAAGTACGAATATTTAATACACTTGAACCCAATTCTTGTTTCCTACAATAACCAATTCCAATACTTTCACTCAGCACTTATCGCCTATAGCATCAAACTTGACCCAATTTACAACCAGCACTTATTCATCTCCAGACAGCAAGCCCGCCCTAATCCCACACTACTTCAAAATCATTATCAATGCCCCAATGACGCTCATTATATTTGTTGGGTACTTCTCACAAACCCAGCGTTGATTTCGTAACCCATTCACACAATAATTTCCGTAGATTTATATCGTGAATAATTCCTCATTCATTGTAATGAAAATGCATTAACAACCATAACTTTGATTTTCATTCAAATGAATTCAACCCGTGATAGATGGGAGTGTCTTCATTTGATTGTTAAAGTCCGCTTAGCGCAGTTTACACTTTTATAGCTACAAATTGACAACTTGACTTGAACCCGATGAACTCTATTACCTCTCTGCACATTCCGCACTTCAATTTACAACAATGCAGTATTAAAGCACTTACGTAACTAAACTCTCCACTCTCATTTATCTTATTAAGTTGGATAAATGTTATTATGCATTTACTACTAGTGCAAGGACGTGGTGTACATGTCAAATATCGCAGCATCCTAGACAATCTTGTACTCCACCAGAGCATGAGAGACACTCAGTCCGTTTCATGTTGTTGCCAATGATCAAGCTGGTGAGAAAGCAAGAGACCTAGCAAGTTGTTGTGCAGCAATGACTAAGTACTCGTACCGAATAAGCGCTGTATTTTCAACAAATAACACAAGCATGAATTATTCAATACGTGTACCAGTGTGCATTGCAGTGCAAGCCGGCAGATAAATTCCGGCACGGAATTATCATGAAATTTTATTTCAGCCGTTCAGAAGCATTTTAAGCACCTGACACATTTTCAACTCCAACAATAATTCCTTGTGCTGTGTTTAAACAAGTTAAATTTATTAAGCTAGTCGTGTATTATTAATATATTTGCTTGGCCTTGTTTTACTGAGCTTTATGCTCCTGATGGTGTACTTTTCAACAAGATCACTCACATTACTTTTTCTTCTTGTCTTTTCGTCATTTGAAAGCTGTTTTCAAAGAGGCATGGTACCGTTAAGATTTCCAACAGCGCGGAACTTTTTGTGACACGTCTCGTGTGCAACATTAAAACTTCTAAAAACGTCTCATTACCAGACGTTGACGAGTAAAAAAATCCAGTTTGTGGTGGATCCTAGTGTATGTGGCATACCTTTGGCCTCGTGCTGGTCTAGTCCCTTGTTCTTTTGTTAGCTTAGTTGGCTTTCAAAGAGATTCATAAAGTTCTTTTTGCAGGCAGGAATAAGCAAACCACATAGTAGGAATGTGCATAATGTGTATAAGAATAACTGACACCGCAATACGGAAAAGAAACGCAACGAAAAGGAATGTTAATTAACTTGTCGAAGCATACGCTTGAAGCAGAAGAAAACAAAACCTTCGTATTAAACAAGGATCATGGTTAATTAACGTTGATTATATTATAGACTGCAAGCGTTTTTTAAATTCTTTTGCTCTAGATTCTAGTCCCTCAAGTGCCGAGTACTTGCGAGTACTATTAATGCATAATGCGTCGAGTACATTGATTTAGCTTTTAGTTCATTCGATCAATCATAGTAGAGACGTAATGAATATATCCTGCCGATGTGGTAGGGCTAAACGACGTGGTATCCCTATTCGCGGCGCATCCGCCGGCACGGGAGTGAAGAATAGAAGCGTGTTTTGTCATAGAATGATGTGCAATTGCGCGAGTAATGCCAACAATACAATAAGGCAATAAAATACTCGACAAGTGCCACTCTCACGAAGTCGTCGAGTATCTCGCGTACTTGATGAATGAAATAAAGCGACAATACCATCAAAACATTGCCGACAACCGGTGATATATTGTGAACTTCAATGATTAGGTTGATGACCTTTTATCAAATGCATGGGAAGTATATTAAATACAATTAGTGCAATTACCGATTTTTAAATTTCACAAAGAATAGTCAATTATCAGATAGACCTAGGACCACACCTGTGAAAGTAGAACGTTTTTGTGTCCTTTGCAGACCACCAGTACGATGTGCATGTTGAAATGTACCTAAGAGTAAATAATAATTTGACTTAAACGGTGTTTAGCATCCTCGCCATCAATTTTCTTGTCTTTCTCGAAGGTACCTGGCTTCAAACCGGAATAATGAACACATTAACTATGCAATTTCTGGAAACTACCCAAGTTTTGAGTACCTGAAGCAAATAAAGCATGTCGGATGCCATGTCATAATATTTAAAATGTCGGCAGTCTTTTCTTACTTGGTAACCTTCTACAGCCATAATAGATTAGGATAGATCGACCCAGATTGCCATTGTAGCCACTTCGCTGTTCCCAGAATATTTGACATCATTGACATTTTTACAATTTGCCGCGGCTTGAGACATCGCTTACAATGCTTTACGCATTACAACACACATCAACTCAAAGCAGCAGGGAGTGGAAGATCGGTTGTCGAAAGATTTCGTGCGCAGAACGAGCGCACGACGATGGAATAATAATAAATCGAGTGTCAGTACGACCTCAACAAGGAAGAAGCAAAGAAAAAATGCATTTCACTCAGCGACAGTCGAAGAAAGTCATTCGTGTCATCCGACATGAAGGCTTTTTCATCTTCTAAATGAAGGTCTTTGTTGAATTTGCAACCAAATTTCATGTAGCTATACAGGGTAGCCAAATAAAAACAGATACCTGGAGTTGAGTGTGCCAGCCAGAAGTCCACTTTCTAGTTAATAGTAAAAAACTTTCAGAGTGTTGTTGAGTGTGGTTACAAAGTGTTTAATATTCATTATGTTGCCTTCTTCAGTATAAGAGTTATTTATGATTCTTTCTTTCAGTTTTTGAATTGGTATTATTGAGTGGTCGGTTGTTTTTTCTGTTGAGAATGGGTATTTTGAGGATTATGTAATTAGACGTAAGAGTTTAAGGATTGTCTGAAAGTGCAACTGTGTGTGCTCATTAAGGAGTGTTGGGTTATTCAGTGTGTGTTTGTTATAACACGTGAATATTAGTAAGTGTTATAGTATCATTTTATCAACATAATGAAGTTTATACTTTGTTGTAGATTCAGATGACACTGTGGCATTTAAAGAAAGCCAAAGAGCAGCACAAAAAAAAAATTCTTTGAACAAAACTGGCAGACGCGAAGAAGCAGAAAATGGAGAGCACGCATGAACAACCTGGGTAGACGTGACGTTTTCCTCACATGAAGTGAATACCAATCAGCGTTTTCCCTCACAAGCAATGAAATACAACCAAACCTTGACATTTTCACCCAAATAAAATCATAAAATTGTGATTATCCCCTTGAAAGAAATCAAAATGCCACATCCAGAATCGAGAAAATGAATGAGTTTTCTTCTTATGCATCTCCATAAATTTAATAAAACCTAATGTAAAACCCGAGACGTCACATATGTGTGAATGTAATTAATTACAGTCCCCAGTAGGCCTAGAAACACCCTTGGCTCGCATTCTGCAACTGAAACATCCAAGTTAGCAAAAGCACGACGTATGATCCAATGTCAAAATGTCAAGCGGCAAATGGAAAACAAAACACAAGCGCAAAAACGTGTTCACTTGCATAGCTTACCAACTGACAAGTAGGCGTAAAAAGCTTTTTGCGGTTGCCTTGTTTTCCATTTAGTGAATGTGTTGTAAAGCTAACAGATCACGTTAATCAAACTCACAGAATGCGCTAAATAATCGACTACCAAAAAAAAAAAAACATTCAAAAGAAGGTAAATGTTCGAAAATTATATAAATATCACCGTTAAAATTATGCTTTAAGATTTAAACTATGTCCAATTTAGAACGTCTGCAATTAAGTATAATGAGCGTATTATTAAAACATATTTCTTTTTAAACGCCGGATCATTAAAATATTTCATTTTACTTCCAAGCGCACGGCTTGAAACATGATTTAAGATACCTGACACCAAATCCTGAGAGCTAATTACATCTTTCGAGATTTTGAAGTTTTAGTCTTAGAGTCTTACGTTTCTGTTCGTTGTGTTTTCTACCTGTAGCAAAGCATCTGCACGGAAGGTAAGTAAAACCAAAATCAAACAATTGACATTGTTCGAAAGCATAAATTCCTAGACTTTGATAGTAATACACTTGATAATGTGCAAAGTAAACAAGTTGGTTGAGGTGCAACCACAATGCACAATCAAACAAATTACTTCCTGCACTTACTGACAGCTCAGTTGTCACAGATTAGTCGATTAGAATGATTTATATTGTGCATGAGATATTTCCCAATGAATGCAGGTGTGTAAATATTATCTATCCATTTTCTTGCAAATTAGATAAAAGAATCATATCTGAAATATATCTGCAGTAAACACTATTTGAGTCACATTTTTAAAAAATTATTTTTGTAACACTATACAGCAACTTCTGTTTGCTTTCCCCGACGCAAACACTTTTCTAAAGCGTGTTAAAACAAAGCTGCTTGGTTATCTTCTTGCCGTCTACCACAAATGTTGTTGGCTGCCGCTGGAAGCTCTAGTGTGATTGTATTCTAGTGTTTGTTGTCAGCAGAGCCAACATCTTCGTATACATTTTATGATTCATTTGCTAGACTCGCCATGTAGTCGTGCCGAACACACCTAGCCAGCAATTAAACAAAAACGAGTCGAACCATTGCGTGTGTAAACAAGTGAGAGATGTTTGAGATTCGATGTTCAGGCTTGAGCAGTTTCAAAGTTCAACATTCAAAGGTTTTGTTTGCTGATGACGACGACCGCAAGTCGTTTTAACGATTTGAAATTTACATAAAATTATGAACGAAGTCTACATTCACAAATTAGATACTGGCTTTCAAAATGATTCGTGAAAATAGGCATTAATTAAGCACTGTTCATTTATCGTATTTGTTCGATATACAAAAGGTTTAAATACTTCCGATTCCTCTCTTCTGGCTTGTGGAATTAGCAGTGAACGGGTCCAATTAATTGAATACGAACAACCGCTGCTAGCTATTTGCAATCGAGAATCAACAAACACACCGTTTACAATGAACTTCCACTTCAAACAAAGCCCCCCAAAAAGTAATTCTCCTTTCAACTCAGTTAACAAGGAAAATAGATGAAGACGTTATTTTTTATAATAATTATATACCGTTACATTATAGTCCCTGATGTAATCTTCATCTTCCCGCTTAGTGACCGAGCTATCCTTATCCTCGACCCTTCACATGCACCTCATCAGTCCTTCTTTGTCGCCCATCATCTCCCCGTAATCCTGACATTACAGCTACATTGATGCCACAGCCACGCTACTCGTGTTCGTCAGGCTTTTTTTCTTTTTGGATGTTCCGAGAGATCAAATTACATTTTACGACATAGAAAATAGACGACGTGTGGTCAAAGGACCTCTAATTTAGTTTTATATTCGAGAAGCGGGCCAGCAGAGAGAAGAAACTCGAAACGAAAAAAGACATGCGGAGATAGCCACGAAGATGGAACGGAAAAGAATGCGCGAGCTGATAAGCGCCATTTATGGCGATTGCGAGCGTATGTTAGACTAAGACCCCTTCTGATCCTCCTTATTACATTTCATTAAGTAAATGCGTTTTGATAGTTTTACTCTTGCTCAAAGTGCCAGAGATAAACAGCGTGAAAGTAAACAGTCACGTGGTATATGTTTCCTGGATTTAATGAACAGCCTGCACATAAATCAAGACTTTAATATATTTTCATTAAATATTAAAAGACGTTCAATAAATTAGAGCTGATTTAATAAGATTGGAGGTATTGAAATTCCTTGCCCTTTGTCGGGTATTAAATAAAGACTTTGGTTGAAACGAGGGTAGTAAGAAAGGAATCGCCACGGGGAGTTTGGCTTGATCAAGTCATCGGTAGAAATAGATCCAGAATTATGATAAATACCAGGTAAAGTTTAGCGCATTTTATCGACATTTTTTCCTTTTTGTTTCACTTTCAAGTCAAAAAATAAGTAAAGCTTTGTCATAAATTATTTTCCACTTCATTGGCTTTTTTCTGAATGAGTATTTCTACCTACAGATTGCTTTCAGATGTATGAAATGTCTGCCACGCTTGACAATGCCTTATATCACAGCTCACATGCGGTAAAAGCTCTTAAGGGTAATTACTCCCAAAGACTACTGCTTGCAATATGCTCCCCAGACGCTTTTGTATTTGTAGTGCGGTTGTTCTCAAGGGAATATTTTTTATTACAAGAATGCTGTGAATGCAAGAACTAAAAACAGTATCACTCACGTGGATTCTTTTCACTAAGAAGAAAAAAAGTACCTTATAACAATTCAATCGCAATAACATTTAGCTCTAAAATAATTTGGCCATCGCTGAGAATTATATTTCTATTGCAAAGCTTTAAGTTAATGACCGCAATTAGGTAATTAGATTTCGCACTCATGCTCTCAAATATTTCAATCCATTAGACCCTGGCAGGCTGCGCAATGTACCATAATGGGGTCGCCAAGGGTGTACTTGGCTAATTGCAGCTGCAATTACAGTGGTCTGCAGTGGTATCATCCCAATAAATGTCATAAATTTTATGTTTTTCATAGAAATATTTTATTATGTTGAAACGTATTCCTAACTAGGAAGAGTGTACATATTTCATTTTATTCCTAAGTTGATGTACTTCTAGAAATACGAGTAAGAAAAGCTCCAAAGAGTTAAACACAACAATACAGGACAACAAGAGCAATCTAGTCTTGTGCTGGCATGAAAAGCCGAGAGGTGGAAGCTTCAAAGTGTGCTAAACCGAATCTCGTGCCATCATCAGTAAAACAAGGATAACAGTGCCATAAAGAACAAATAACCAGAACGGAAGTGCACATTCAGGAGCGTATAGTGAGAGTCTAGCACTATATACTTTTATCTTTATAGATATTTTAAACTCGTTAAAATATATAAACTTGCTTTAAGTTTAAACTTATTGATCTGTAGCAAAATCCCTTTAATTTAAAACTGCATTAACAACAAATCCAAGCAGAGAGCGTGATGTTTCAGCGAGCACGATCCGTGTGGCTCGTGCCTTCACAGTTTGCAATCAAATCGGCGCTAAATGCGCGGAAAATTGAGAATTTATCGGCTCATTAAACGCACAAATCCAAAAATTGCATTGGCGGAATGTACTTCCATTCCAGTCACAAGATATCGTCAGTTTAAAGCAAGAAATCAATAAAGCGACTATTAATTGTTTACGACTTGGAGTTTAATTTTTGATTTTGGTAGATAGTCCTTTCACAGCCGTAAATACGTAAATCTACTCACATCCTTTTTTGGCACCCCAAATCACTTAATCTTTGCCCATGCCAAGATTTTTTAACACGCGACACAAAGAAACAAGAGATTCTTGTTCACACAGAATCAGCCCTACATTGCTGGGACATTCCCATAATGACATAATTTTACAAATCGTTGCTGCATCATTACCCAAACACAATCCTTTATTTCACGATGGAAAACCTCTTAATCCCTAAGCATATTAAGTTTCCTAAATATGTCTCATGTTCAGCATCTCTCAATCATATTTGACTTGCCATGAGTTACAAACAAGCCAAGATTTCTTCCAAATAACTTTATTTCTTCCACATGCCATCTTTTTCTCTTGTAAAAATATTTTGGTACCATTTTGACTGCTCAGCATTCCAAGTCGGTAACAGTCAACGCAGTCTCAACGGTTGGAATGGATTATAACGAGCAGGTTATTTATGATGATCCCTATCGTCGGTGGCGTAAAATGACATCTTTACTTCTCCAGAAAACGAAAGAAATGTCACGGACGCAACAAAAAACGAATTTTCTCCTCGTTGGTGCGATCTCACAGCGACGAAGGGCCATCACGTCCATACAACTAGATAGCAAGCGCTCGTCTGATGATAAAGAAGATGGGGGTGGATGCTGCGACTGGGAAAAAGTTGTGGGACTCCGGTGATTAATTGCCACGGCGTTAACTAAACAAAGGCACGGCAGCCATAATGATCTGCCACATTTATTTCTTATTTATCATGGATAAAAGCGTAGTAGTTGAATAAATACTTCAAATATTATTCCACTAAAACGATAAATTGTTCAGTAAATACAATCAGCGCTAACTGAATGTCCAACATGCCGGCTGGGCATGTTAACATTATCTATCAAACTCACGATTTGCGAGGCGGAATCGATGCGCCAACGGTCAATTAAACTTTTAATTACGCCCATCAATAATATCGCCAGGTTCGTGAATGCCACACGCAGACGTCCACGGCGGGGCAACAATTAATTGTCCGCTTCCCTCGGCTTTATTTATAACTTATCGTGCGCGCACACGGCCCATGGAGAGCAATAAAAACAAATTTATGATTGCCCTCACCAAATAAGCGCTGATAAAAGTATTTCATTCACTTGCATTACAAAATTTCTACCGCAAACTCAAGGAATTTTTTAGCTCCTGGTGGAATAGAAATAAAGAGAATTCCTTAGTAGGTAAAATTGGCACTGATTAAATCCTAGTGGAATGAGGAAAAATTTTCTCTGCTGTAGGTTGTTGATTTGGGTTGTCTCGTCTGTCTGTCTGCTTCCCAACTGAGAGTGACATGCAAGACCACCCTGATTGTCATGCCCTTACACGTCGCGTGACGTGTAACTGATCTGACCGCAAAGATGAACCCAAAATCAATGAAAGCAAAACGATTTAAACCAGCCGGAAATAAATCCGAAGTACCCTAGTTTATTTATGCTTGTCATTGATTTGCACCAACGGCCAAAGTCAGCCAACAGAATTTTAGAGAATTCTGAAGCATCCTTGATTGACGCAACCCGCCTCGTTTCCCCTCTTAAAAGCTTTCGTTTTTGTTTTGTAGCGGTGCTCAGCATGTCGCCTGACTGGCAAAAGAAATGCGAAAATGTCTCCACGTCTGCATATCTCGATGTCTGCACTTCGTCGAGTCATTCTGATGCGCTTTGCAATCTGTTGGATGCCCGAGCGTAAAACGGGCCATTTACATGCGTTAAACGCCGCATGGCAAAGACCCAAGCGACAAAAATCCGTTTCGCATGCATGAAGTGAGAGCGCTAGTAAGCCTCCATTAGACCTTGGCGTCCTGCAGGCATGTTGTTACGAGGTTTCCAATGCAAACGGAAAAGGCACCACTTCACAGTCATACATCTTCAATTCACCTGAAACCTATTAAAGCTCCGAAGAAACAGAATTCCTCCGGCATCGATCCTCCTAAAAGTTGCAGTATTTGCATTAAAATTCCTGCCAAGGTGTTTATAAACGTGTTTTACGGTTTATGTTGGCCGTGGATGAGTTACTGGCTCAGAGGAATCAAAATTTAATCTTAATTGATTCATCGCAGGGATAATAAATCAGGTGGCTTTTGATGTTCACCGCGAACGCATGAAATGCTCAAAGCAGGATCGTCGAGAGCAGCACACCGGTGCGACAACTCTTGTTCGAAAGCGCCAGGGTTCAAGTATGCAGTCTTTTCACAACCCACATTAATCCAAGCCCATCATACATGCACCATCATAATTTAGAAAAAGAAAGCATACGAGTTCTCTACAAACAAATAATTTTATTTCTACGGAATCAGATCCGTCTTTATTGACTTAGCCAAAGTAATATCGCAGACGTTGCTCTGCAAACAGATAGAGATCAAATATTGAGTTTTTTAGTAACTAGGCAACATCAATATATAAATATTTGCAAATAGACTATATGCAATTGGTATGATCCGTTCTAGAAATTCAATTTCACAGATTTGTTGAGGTAGAACTCATGTAAATCATGTCAAGCATGTTTGAAAAAACAAAACAATTGAACATCCATCCATAAACAATGGATCTCCTAAGGATCATTGATCAGGATCATCTTGTCTGTTTATTGTTGTGATTAATCGATCATCTGCCACGTGCACGACGCTGATCGATTGACTTGAACAAACATTTCAAAAGAAACCCAATAAAAATATAATAATCTAGAGAATAATATAGTAATCTCTTCCTTGACATTATAAACTAAATTAATCATAAATTAATTTTATCTCGATCCAGACTACTATTAACTCCGGCATGTTTGTAAGGATGAGGCGAGAATGTACAATGTGGGAATAATTCAACATTTAGGGTGCATTAACGCCGATTAAATGATATTTAAATCCCCAAAACCACATCAACATCACGCACACTTCATCCCCAATAAGATTCCCACACCATCACACAGTACAGCAACCTGAAACCCTTAGCCTCGCGCAAATAGTGAGCATTTTATTCCTCCGTTTTAGTACCAAGCGTGAGTACGCTTTCCTCATAACCTCTCCAACCCTACTCGATGGTGACATTGATATGGTGCTCTTCAAGCGACAAGCCATGAGTCCTTGACAACACTCAACCAGGCATTTGCAATGCATATCAGGACATGAGACAGGACTTTGCGTTTTGAATGGCTTTCGACTGGAATGGAGCGGGTACTTTTTCAACTGGTGGCACGTGGACAAATACAACTGGAATGACATTTTCAAAGGTGCATGCTTTATGGGTACAAGTCTATTGATACTACTTGTCAAAAGTCCTCTGCTCTACATGACATATAACTCTGAAGAAATTTCATTTTCCTGTACAATTATTTACCCCAAGCTAGTTTCCCAGGGAAATATTTATTTATGATGACAGTGCGTGACACAAGTATGATTTAGAAACACATCAAAAAAATTAATTGCAAAATTAATTAACAGGAATAAAGCAATAAATTTCGTAATTATTTCATTGGTGATTTTGGCGGAAAAAGCGAGGCAAATATCCAAGTCCGACATGGTTCTATGCTGTTGGATTAAATCGCTGGATGATTAATAGTCCTGCGTCGAGAGAGCTTTGATAGGATGCAGAATTATTCATAAATCGACGTAATTAACAATGATCAATTCGCATCCACCATTGTATTAGTTAAAATTAGATTTATTTCATGTTGAGTTGCTATATAAATTAAACAAAGTTAAACTTCCTCGTTTATATTTCTCTTTCTTTCAACTAAATAAACAACACGCTTCACAAGTACTGTTAATTAAATTAAATTCCGTTAGACGTTTGACTTCTCCGCAGATAAAACATGCTAGTTTCTTAATTCAACCGTTAATTAGTTAATTCTAGCCTGCAACTTCGAGCAAATCAAAATGCAGCGTCAATTGTGGCTTATGTTGAACTTTCCTTGCGTAATAATTGCTTTCCGAAAACTATGTTCACTTCTTAGGATTCTGGGAAAGTTGATAATTGGGCGACCAAACAATAGTTTCATAAGCGAGTGCAAGAACTAGCAAGTGTTAGAATTGAAGATCAACAAGGTTGGGAAACCAAGAACCAGATCGTAAATCGGAAAGAAAATCTATCACAAGTTCAAGTTCAAGTCAAGATGAAGGAAACTGTAAGTACGTAGAGAAAGAAACTCCTAGAAAGAATAATTAACTTTAAATCACAAGCGAAGAAAGAAGTTAAAGCTTCCGACTTGAAACAATTTGAGCTTTTAATTGCGTACACAACATTTCAATGCTGTTGTTTTGAATATTATCCGGAGGTTATGCTCACGTAATGCTCGATTTATTGTGAGTTCTCATCTGGGAGAAGCCTTTGATGTTAATGCCTGCATCGTTTATTATCACCACGACAGCTGAAGGCTGCAAAACTAAAACACTAGTCGTCTTTTCCGTAAATTCCAAGACAATAAAAATGCAGTTTTTGCTTGATTTATCATGAGTATAGAATAAGTATTTGGAATAATCGTAAAATTTCCATCAGTAAACACTAGACTCGAGGTGATCTAAAACTAGATCAGGACTACTTCATAAATGACTCATAAAATTTGAGTACGTGCGCAACTACCACATTACAGAATTAAATATAAATATAAGTAAGGTCATCTCGTTGACATTAAGTAATTCATGTCTATCCATTTTTTAATAACCAAGTCAGATCTTGGACATTTCAAAATAACTGACACTCTTTGCTTTGAAATTCTCAAAGCAAATAAAATCGATCAAGTTCGCAACTTTATACTTTAGGATAAGAATAGCGGCACTTATAACCAGCTACAAATTGTCTTTTTGGTTTAGTTTGTTAGTTGGCTCGCAGACAAGAGGTCTGTCTATAGGAGCGAAACAAAGTCGCAATAAACCTACCACTTTCCTCGACATGCAACAAATCGGATTTAGTAACATAACGAAGAGAATGAAGAATTAAGATCATTCTATTCTATCTATCTATAAACATTTCTGGAAAAATCAAGATTCTTCTTTTCAAATTGTTTTAAATTGCTTGCTTGGCCCTTTGTGCAAAGATTTTACAGAGTTGGTGGTTGTTGCTTGTTACAGGTAGGTTTTGGAATCATTAAAGTAGCAAACTAAGTCACGATGTGCTTGAGAAACTGTTCTTATGCGGTGGTCTTGTGTTTCTCCAAAGAAATAAAACAAGTTGAATTCAAAGGAAGACAAGTCATCTATTTGTCGATGTAAAATAGAAAAGAGAGTAAAATATTAAGAAAACTTTCTTAATCTTCCGGACTTGTTTAATGGTTCAAAAGTAAGTTGATAGTTTTAGAATTTAAGTTTGAACATGAACTTTGCTTCTTTCACTATCTTATTTATGAATATCCTGATCATGCTGTAAGTTGGTATTTTCAGGACATCAAGCGTTTAACTTCCCTTATTAGATTATCCCAACTCTGCAGTTATCTGTTAATAAATTTAGCATAAATTCATCTCACCTGAGACTTGATACCAAACGAAAATATTGCCTCACTGCAATTAAACTAAATTAAATCCAAAATTGAATTAATGTTAAATTTCACTACATATCTTCACCCAGTCCCTTGACTCCTGCTGCAATGACTTTGTGCCGAGATCAGCCTCAAGCTGCTATTTCGCAACATTCAAAATATCAGCAAGCGTCCCATGAGTGTTCAGGTGAGTTTACGAAAATGCCAACACGGCATATTGCCGTCGGGCGTGCGGGTTATCCTTGGAAATAAGGACGAGTGGTCGGAAGTTTGCGTGCTCGAGCATGCTACACCATATCCCGGAGGTGGCTTAATTCCTTCGGGGAGCATTAAATGCGTTTACGTTCCTGTTTGCTACCAAGCCGAACAAGTACGTAACGACACATACTTACTCCAGAGGCGTTAAAAGAGCTTGCGCAACGTGGAGACGAGACAATCTTACCGTTTGCGGACTTCGAAGAGAATAGAATGGAAGATCTTACTAATACACTTAGTGATGTCCAATCTGTTGCAACAAAGAGAACTCACCTGAAACAATAAAAATAGTGTTTAATGAACAATTCCAAGATGTTGCATTTTTCAGCACTTTTAAATTTCGGTAGTGAACAAACATTGGTGTGAACCGGGGCGGGATATTTGTAATGTGCTGCTGGGCCAATTCTGATATCAGTTGGGAATGTAAGCGACGCTCACAAAGTGCAATATTCGCGATTTTGTTGGACGCCCTAGCTCCACGCATTCCAGCGTGTTTTACGATCACGACCTTAACGAAAAATGCGACAGTAAAAAATCCGTACAAGGTGTTAGCATTCCACCATTATATTCACAAAGTACCCACCACCATGTATATCTTTTTGTCGAAACACGGTGAAAATTCCTTACAAGTATCACACTCATGTTGCTCGCTCAAAATTCCTAATGCTCATTGTTTTATTTTTATGTTTATTGCAGTGGTAGGTTTTATATGGCTGCTCATATTGCACGTCGACAAGAAAAGCGCATGCACCATTTGTGTTTCACGAAGAAATATAATCGCAGCATATTTCATTATTTTCTCAGCTTGATAATCCAATTAAATTATGAATGAATGACTCAATTTCAGTTTAATTCCATGAATGGATTAATGAAGAAATAAGTGTACATAACTTAATCCCAATTGCAATCTGCATGATTACTACGGATTAACTCTCGTGCCTCATGTCTCATTTGAATGCATTCCATGCGTAGGTGGGCAATTATTATTAAACGATCATAAAGTTAATTACCAATGCGACGGCGAAACAGACGTCAACCCACGTTCTGCAGCCAAAATAATAAAAATAGCTTCATTTGGTGGCATCTTGCATCATGCTTCTTTTGATTACCACTTGTGTTCTATCACGGTTCCCATTTGTTATCGCATAAAACAGGTCCAATTGCATAAATTTAATCAACAAATGCTGCTCATTACGACGATACCTCACGAACACATCTGTGCAGATGCCATGGGCCTCGTTGCTCGCAAGACGAAATTTAAATAACGAGCCAGCCATAAAAATCATTCCGGATGAGGTCTCACACTCGTGAAACAGCGCGAGGCACAAAACGAAAATAGCAATGCAATCGAATTAAATATATAGGTAATAAGTGCATCTGACGCGGTGCACATTAACGTTAATCCAATCATCCACTCGCACCTGTCTGGCAAGCAGAAAAGGAAAACGGAATGAATTAATGCGACCACTTTAAGACTTCATTGCAGCACATGCTGGAACATTAATTTGGCGTGAAACTGTAATATGGCGATTTAAATTTAAAGATTAATATGGAAATATTTGTTTTAAAGGCTCGGCATTCCACGAAGCTGACACATGAAATTTACATTTTTTAAAATTTATTCAAGAAGAGAATGTTTAGATTGCAGTGCTTTGTTTGTTAGTTTGAGAGATAAAGTTTCAGCATGTGGAAGTCCCAAAACTTTGCAAGCATAATATTTTCGGTTAAATTGTGCTTGGGAAGAAAGTAAACATTGGCATGTTAACTACAATAATAATGAATTCACTTGTTAACATTTGAAATTGTTGGATTCAATTTATCGTCCTGCTTGTCTCTGGCGTATGATAAATGATTGTGAGATATATTATTGCGAATAAATCAAATGGCACAACCCTAAACATCGAAGACATGCGAGTTTTAATCTTGCAGTCTTCTTCCATCGCAGAAGATCGTAAATTAAAATTGAAATATCACCTCAGCAGCCTTCCAGCCACACCAAGGCGTTGGTGCGAGAGCAGTTAGACTCTCTAAAAATAATACGTCCATTTAATTGTCACTTCTAGGGCGTTAATAGCAAATTTCAGAGTTTGGGATATTTCACCCCAATTAATTCGTTTCCATATGCTCCCTGTCAAATGCAGTCAAATGTCAAATCCCCTAGATTTTCTCTTCAGGACCCTACCCCAGCACAAAGAAGCTGTTGGCAAGGCGTGCGCCGCATCGTCCTTCATTACTACATCTGATCCTGACAGACAAATCCCTCATGACATCATTAGCATTTCCTTATGCGATACTAAGATACCATTTTCACCATTAGTAATTTTCATCGAGTACATCGAGAAAGTTAGAACGTCGCTTGAAAACATCACTTCAAGAATGTGGGAGCGGCAGCAGGAGTAACGTATCCAAGTCCAGTGCTCGTGCCTCATGTACAGCATTCGTGCCTCATGTACAGCATTCGTTTGTGGTCTCGGGCGTTTAATTAATTAATCGGAAAATATTATATCGGCGCCGCATGCCTCGAGAACTGAACTTCTTGCTGCAACCAGACGAGTCGCTCAAAGCCACGTTTGAAAGCGCCGACAAAGAAGTGAAACACTCGAGGATACCGCCGTCCACCTCTTCAAAGCAAATGGCAATTTGTCTGCAGCGTGCGCCACATTGCCTTCGAATCAAGGCGGAAACGAAAAGTGCAGGATCAATAATTAAACTGCAAGAAGTGCATAGTGAAATGTCGCCGGTGGTGATGAATATTTCAAAATATTCATTGATTGGCAATAGGACAGACTATCTATAAACAATAAACGATGCTTTCTAGTGCTTACGGAGGCATAAGTCTTCTGTAAATGGTAAAGTCGCATTGATGCAATTGGTAGTTAGAAGGTTTATGTGGGTTTAAAATTGTTTAATGTTTACGAGGTTGAGGGCAAGCTATATATAGTTTAATTGCCGTGGATAAAGACAAGCTGACGAAGAAATTCATTTCAATACAAGAATCACCAGATACCGAGGATAATCACATTACAATTTACACATTAGATATATCTTATGTAGATAAAATTTAACTATATAACAGTAGTATTAAGAAGGCAGCAAGCCTAAAACGTTCTATAAAAACATTTTAGTCCGTATTATAGTTAAATTTTAGTCACATATTTAATATTAAACACTTCGTAACTACACTTACTTCAAAATTACCTCATAAAATCCAGACCATATCTGCGAATTCCTTGATTTGTTGAAAGATTTTATTGCGCCCCCGGAATGGATAGCAATAGACCTTATAAAAGATGAAAGATGAAAGGGATAAACATTAAATAAATCAAGTGCTAACAGTATTCTTGGTAGAACCCAAAATCTACCATACTATCCTAGACTGTTGCAATTCTGAACACTCACAAAAAACAAAAGATTTATGTGATATCACCCCAAAAACTTTTATTGCCTCCTGTCCTCGGGAAAGTTCCCTCGTTTCCAACTATCGTTGATATCAAGCTTCAGCAACGGGTAACAAACATTACAAGAATATTACTTCTTGCTGTTGCTCTTCACCACTTGCCCTTTCGAACCACAAACAAATCAGAGAATCACCCAAGCCAGTGTAATACATCAAGCCGTACCAATCCAGCACAGAATTAATTATGCCTTCTGTAGGTGTTCACATCGAGACTAGAACAAAATCAGTCTACATACGTCAACGTCCACAACATGTCCAACACACCCACATCCAATAGGAAATGCAGAGTGCCTGCACATATGCAAGTGTAGTGGATGTTTCCACTGAAGTTGGCTCACAGCTGGTCGGCCGCTGGCCGGTAGCTGTTTGCGAGCTGATAAATCAACGAAAATCTAGCAAATTCAGCGAGTACTACATTTACTCCGGGTTACGAGGATTCCATGCGCTATTCATACACTTTGACTGCGATTCAATTTATAGAATGATTATTTAGTGATCGACTGTTTTCTTTTACACATTTTAGAGCATAAAAATATGTTAATTATAATTAGAATGTATCTCCTGCATGAGTTGATGAGCGACGCTGGATTTTCCTGCAAGCGCATGACGTTTGTTTCATCGGTCGATTAATTAAGCGAAGCTCTCGGCATTCTGCATTCAACAGTCTCGTCCTGCAATAATTCCGCAGATAAACATCTTGGACGACTTCCAACTGACTCGATCTTCCAGCGCCCAAGCAAGACAAATAATAATAAATTCGCCAACCGAATAACCACGCAATAAAAATGTGATTTATTGATGACATCCTTCACATCACCGCTGTGTAAGATTTTAAATTATCCCGAAAGTCCTCAGACATTTGCAATCTTTAAAACGGTTTACATTCCTGTCCAAAGTCACAGCCACGTACAAATTCTATCTGACTTTATCCAAACCTATTTGTGACCTTGTCGTAAAAAGCAATACTTTTATTTTTTCCAATGCTAGGTCGATACCTAAACTTTTCATATGCGTTCAGCACACTGTTTTGTTCTTGTTTACCCAGTGCACCATATGGGTGCTCGTTTTTGCTCGTATTTTTCACCCAGATGAGTTTTCCCAAATTGTCGCGTTCTCCCACCAAGAAATTTCAACTTGACGCGTCCTGGCGAGCAAAAAATAAATAAAACGAAACCGATTTCCAAACAATTGTGAGTGTTGTAAAAAGGAAAAGTGAATGCTCCTGAAAACAAAAGACCATGGGTGCCAAAAAAATAGAAAGCATAGTTGATAACCAAGAGAAGAAAAACAAGCTTAGTTATGATTGTCCATATTGTTCACATAGAATTAGCATTTTGTCGTACTAGTTTCTAGCCTGCTATAGTGACTTCTTTCATTTCAATGTCATTTGTACTGACCTGCTTTCCAGAAGGCGTAAAAACAGGAGTAAAGTTTTGCTTACATCTGCTATGCTTTGTGGTGTACGTTTTGCCGATCGCACACAAAATTCTATTTCAGGACACACAGGCAGGCACGTGCTAGTCTTTCATCATTCGATATAACAACATTTGCTTTCATCAAAACTTGTACCGTTAGTCACAAATCCAGAACTGCATCCTGAGAAACATCAGACTTCCTCTTTTTGCGCACTGGAATGAGCACTGCTAAGCAGAAGAAGAGAAGATTTGTGCTTTGAATAAGGCACAGATTTTATACGATATATGCCAGAATAAATTAGAGATAATAATTAATTGTTACAAATGATGAATTCTGGAGAACATAACTATGCCCAGTAATAGTATATAGCTAATGACCAGTCAGCGGATCGATAGAACAAACTACTTAGTACCGAATTTCATCAAGTCGAAAGCTCAAAATTAACTCGCATTTCCTAGAAAAGTATGGACTTTATGGACTACTGGATATAAAATCATGACATCTTCTTTATAAGAAGATATGAACACTAAAATAAAAATCTATTTTTAGTCAAAAATCCAAATTCAGAGATTCAAGTATGTTTTTTTTTTTTAATATTTTCTGAGAATATAATAATAAGCATATTATTATAGTCACTTTATCAAGATCTTCAAATATGTTTTATCTGAAACTCTTTACAAGAAGAGAAACCTTTTGCTAGTAAATAGATAGAAGAATGCAATATCTTTATTAAACTAATTGAGTTCAAAACTCATCTTCCTGTTCATCTAACACACTTAATTTACATGCATAAATTCCAGCATTTCCTTGGACTTTTCTCCCACGTCTTGACTTCCCTGAGGAATAATAATTGCCCACAATAAAGGCGAGAATAGCAGTTATAGAGTTATTTTTAGTCGGCGCCACTTTAATTCACCGTTAGATAAATGTTGTACAAAACTTCAACACTTTGGAAAAATGTCCACTACGAGCATCATGTCGGCTGAAATATGCTGACAAACACTTCCGACGACACTTTACTAAACAAATTAATCTGCGTGAGTATTTCTGGATATATTCGGAAAATTCTCTACGAGAGAACAAGTGAGAAAACATCAGTTTAAATATATACATGAGCAGAAATTTGATTAGTTTGTTGTTTTCATAATTTACTCCACGAATTTGCGAAATGTGTCTCGACCCATTTAACGGCTGCATGCCTGCCAATGACGGGAAAACAACATTATGAATGAAAATTTGGCATGCACGTCGTGCTCTTGGCATGCTTTTCCTCAAATGATTATAATTATAGCAAAATATATAAAGCTCCAGATTATTAAAATGCTAATGCTGTGGCGCTGTCACAAATATGGTTTAAAATGATTTTGGTAATTTGACAGAATGAGAATCAGCATATCAATTTATCAACGCAATGAGAATGGGGATATTTAGTGAGTAATTTACACAATTATATTCTGTTACAAATAAAGTTCATTAACAGGATGCAATGCAATTGATGAGGAAATAAAGCCGCATCTAACGAAAGAACACAATTTATGAACGGTTGCAATCTGGCAGGATTGCAGTCCACACATAAACGAAGATATCAGATAGAAGGAATAATTCCCTGCATCTGAGATCACCAAGAAGGTAGTTTATTATTTTACCATATTCATTATCGACCATCAAACGTGTGGTTAGTTTGCATAAATCATTGTTAGCTCCGTCAGTCGTATCAAACTGCAGCGTCGCATGAATGCACAGGAATAGAGAGGAAAAATGCTAACCCACACACGTCGCGCTGATTGATGAGTATTGATGAGGACATGGTCAAGGCAAAAGCGAAAGAGATTTTATCGATTTGTACTATTCGGTATTTAGCAGGCAGTGCATGTGGAGACTTCAAATGGCTGATTAAACTCGATCAAGATCCTGGCCAGTAATGGCAATGAAAGACGATTTATAGAATCAAGAGGTATGCGAGGAACCAAGAAAACGAGAGAAGTTTAAGTCGATATTGCATTGAGTCATGCACAGTTGTGTTTTTAGTGGAAAATGTCAAGTGGGAGATGCGCTACGCTCAAGTTTGCAAAGTGATTCTCTTATTGGATCTTTGAGTGAAATGACTTTGAAGTGAAGGAAATTGTCGGAGATAGATCTGGAATCGAAAAAATGCTAATGTTTATTGTTGCGATTGCCTGCTACAATTAACATAGTGAAGTAAAAATTTTCCCCCAAAACCATGTACCAGAAATATTTCCTTGCTCAGAAATATAGACGAGAATATATATTTCTTGCTCATTTATTTATAAATACGGTGACTTATTTTAAACTAAAATAACGCAAACAAACATTTCAACCATTTATCTTCCACGGTGAATTACTAGAGCACAACTACCTACAGAAATCCTAAAGTTAATAAAGCATAAAATTTATTTGCTCCTACGCTGCTTGTACCACGTTGCAATCGGCAATAAACTAGTGAAATATAAGTCGCTCAGCGCATATTTTAAAATACATCCTCCGGGCACAAACGTAGTAACTGCTGTATTGCAAAGCTCGATAATATAAATCGCTACTTTTTCCGGTGCACCAACTGGGTACTTCCGTACTGCAAAGTGAGCATTCGGTCATCTCCCAAGAGAGCAATGCAAATTAAAACAAACTCACAATGATCAGGTAGTTCTGAACCTATTGATTATGTAAAACTGCGGAGTGCAGATGGAGTTATTTGGAACTTTGCGAGTCGAATGAAATTGTGGCGACAAATTCGAAAATCGTTTTCCGGCAATTTGTAACTCGTCAAGTTAGAAATTGCGCGCGTACTAAATGTAGTTTTCATTGAATGCGTTTGCCAAAGCAGCGTGCAAAACTGGGTTTTATTAGAAAAGTTACAAGGTTGCGCGCAAATCGGTTGCTGAAAGCTCCCAACTTTGTTCTACTACAATTTTTTCCCATCGTAAATCTTGTTTTACGCAAAAACCAATTATTTTCTTTGTTCGTTTGTATCGAATTGGTTAATTGATTTTGCTGGGGCATAAGCTGCTGCTGATTTTAATTGAATCTATTTTAGTACGAGTATGCATTCATTTATTACAAATAAAATTTAAAAAACGCGTGTACGTTTGTTTCAATTTAATTCAATTACATCGAAATCTGTCAATTTCATTTTTATGCCATTCAAATAAAAGACTTTTTAAATACATAGTAAAGGTATTAATTAAAAACAACATAGTAGCTTTCAAAAAAACCACCCACATCAAAAACAGCTAGAAATAAAGCGTGGGCACTGTCGTAAAAATGTACAACTGTAAACTAAAGTGGTTATAAGTGTCATCCTTCTAGTTATCTTCTCTTTTCATGTCCACCTTTTAATGGACATCCTCCTACAATTGAAGATGAATATCATACTGCTTGACATTTTCTGTCTTCGTTTGAGATACGAATTTCAAGTCTTATTGAGGTATTTATCATGATTATAATCTAGATAGAGTGTGACATGACGAAAGTATTTTACAAGCAACTTGACTGTGCAAATAATGAAGATGTAAAGATGATTTGCGACAGATTAAAAGGATATTACTAGAGATCCCAGTGAAAGCATAAATGTCACATATAAAAAACGCTTAAAACCAATCTTAAAATATCTTTGCTCAATTCTAGCATATCTGGTTTCTGAAACTTCATTTTTGAACAAACCCCTTCTCTGTCGGTTTAAGCCTCAAATCCCAATACACAGCTGAAGTTATGAAGCTGCCTGAGCAAATTAAGCTATAAATATAAATCCTCAAAGTATCGGCGTGTTCATAATGCAGTTGAGAATCCACAGACATACTCCAACTATGGATTTCAACTAATAAGGATAATACTCCACTCGCATAGAAATAGACATGTAGAATCAAGCAGTCATTTATGTCCATACACAACAAAAGAAAACGACTACTTTACTAGTCACATATGGCAATTTGCCTGATTGTTATTTATCTTGCATTATACGGAATCCAGTTATTTGCATTTCGTACGATACGAGTTTATCGAGTACACCTACGCCCAATGCAATTGGATCGTTTAGGATTTTATTGAAGGCATAAGTAGAGTAAGCAACTCAACTGAAAATCTCCTTGAAGAGGCGGGATGGGACTGTCTCTCGTCCAGCATCTTGGTGCAAATTACATGTAAAGAAACAAAAGCGTGGAAATACACTCTGCCCCACATCGGCTAATATTTTCCAAGAGTTGGAAGATAATATTATGCTGTAAAACCCAATGGCAGTGGAAACAAAAGATGAAGAAAGCCAAGGGTGTAAAATGCAGTAAGATGTTGATATAAATTTCTTGCATTTTCAAAGGTAACCGAATAAAAATGTGTGAAGATAATATCACCAAAAAAGTTAGAAACCAAAAAATATTCTTCAGAACTCTATGAATTAATTCCAACTGAGACTTATATAAACCGGAAAGGTTACAATGACTTGAAATCTTGAAATTTTTCTTGAAGGACAACATTGTATGCTGTTGTTCGAGGAATATTATGACTTGTTTAATTGCCGTGCCATGACAGCTTTCCCAAGGCGGATGGAGCTGGATTGTAGTTAGGTTTACAGTTCAGCCATAATCACTGACCAACAAACAGGAACTGTAATGAATTGTGTCTCCTGGCGAGCACTAAAACACTTTAGATAACAATCCAAGCACAAGGATGCACAATTTGTTTCATAGACATAGTCTTAACCAGTAACCGTCAATGGCAATAACTTCTGAATAGAGCTAAAAACAGGGTGTTTGCATCCCTTTCAATAGTCCACAAACCTCCAGTGAAAAACGCATAACATTTTGTTTGAGCTTTTGCGCGATTGATAAGCCCACCACATTGCATATACGTTTGTTGCAATCATTATGCAAAATATGCTCCCCTAAAGCGATGTCAATCCGTATCTGGACTGGAGTTGATTTAAGCATGTTTAGATAGATCATTCTAGTACGCATTTAGAAGCTAGTAGAGCGAGAGTAAACATGTACAATTGTTAATCACCTCAATAACACCAAATTTCATCATAAAATGAACTTTAAACCTTCAAACATTCTCTCTGCATCAAAATTTAATTTGCATAATCAATTAGACTCAGTGGTAACACTGGAAAAATGTAATCTCCAGGCTTGATTGAATTTTTATGTCGTAGTAAATTCCTCATTCAATTAGAAATTCTTTCCAACATCACACTATGTGATGAAAAAATGCCTGGAAAGATAATACTTCTCGAGCTGCATGTTCTCACCTTACATGGATTACAAAATAAATCCATTACCATGTCGCGTCTTCGGTGATGAAGTGTGGGCTTCATCATCATTTATAATTTGGATATAATCATGTATAATTCCGTTTTCGATTAAATTATTTATATTAGCCTGATATTGGGAGCTTTTGACCCTGCGACGTTGGAAGCACCAGCCACAACCATCCAAACCGCAATGGTTGAATGTCAACTGTTACGAGCGTTCCGGAACTCCGGAAAGCCAGCTACCACAGTGCCAAACAGTATATTATTGTCAGTGCAATGCAAATGATTCGCTTTGCTATTTGTGGTGTAACACCAGCAGCGATGCGCGACGCCCTGAAGTGGTCACGCTGATGACGGTGACGATTGGAAAAGCTCGTCATGGGACGAATAACAAGCTTTTGCATAGTGTAAATTACACATAGGGCTATTAAAATTACCAATGTTGGAATTTTGTAGTTTTTTTATGACGCTTTTGCCTATTTGTAGAATGTGAGATTGAATACTGTAATTTTAATTTATATGTAGCTGAAAAATATTTGTGGCCAAAGTATAAATAGCAGTATATGGTAGCGAGTGTATAAGCCTGAAATACGATCCCAATAAATACGGATTTGTAGAGGCCCCAGCATTGGATAGCGTTTTATTTATTTATTTTTTCTATTTACTGCGAAAGTCTTGCCATTTTCCGCCTTTAATTCACTCCAACATGTTTATTCTACATAAATATCGAATCAATACATTCATAATAATAGGATTGAATTGATCTGACAAATTACAACAACACTACATTATATACAAAATGACAAGAAATCTTGATTTTAAACTACTTGGCTTTATTCCTGCAGACTATTGTGTAAACTGATTGTGTTTTCTTAAAATTTACGGTGAGGCAACACCATACAGACCCACTTTATTTTTAATAACATTCAAGAAGTCTAGATCTCAATTATTTTGTTCCAAAACCGTAAAGAACTCTGGCCCAAAGTTTACTGACCCTTTATATCTGATATTTGTTGATCCTATTGTTTATTTGCCACCACGCAACGTTGGTTTACCATGTCAAAAATGGTTACTTCTAGGTATTTACCATTTTAATGTCTCTTATAATCAGATCAATTTCTCTTCTAAGAGTCCTTCTGATTTAAACTTCCATCCGAGTCATCGTTTTTTACGAGCAGGATGTTCTTCTGTTCCTACGCCATTTCCCGCCGCAACCTGCCCACCATCATAAATCACATTTCAGCTTTCATCGTAAAGATGCACAATAAAAACATGAACATCCCGTTTAAAAAATGCTTCCGTGCAAACATCCCCGCAAAGCGGCACAATCTGGTTTAGTCTAGTCGAGCGTGGCGCTTTGCAAGCTCATAGCTCACCGCCGATCATCGAAAGCCCACCGCGTGAAAATCGACACAAAGCACACGGTTGAAAGAAGCAAATAGAATGAGGAAAGTGTTGGGCATTGGAAGGCGGTATACGGTGTCCCAGTAAAGGTCCGGGTGGTTCACAGCTTACTCATTCATGCATGCAAATCCTTGTCGCGCGCTGGGACTTAATCTTTCGTGGGTATATCATCCCCGATCAAAAAATTACGACCGGGCGGCACAATGCCATCGGAAGCCTATTTCTGTTGGAAAGTTTCAGCGCCAACCAACCGATAACCATTCTTAGATTTCGGCTCGTTGTGGACCCCCGGATCCCAGAAGCGATAGTCAAAGGAATGCTTGATCCCTAAAACGGTGATAGTAACAAATGGTTTCCGATCGAATGCTTCACTTAATGTCCAACAGATTAGAAAGAATGCAACAATGGTGAATTATTCTTAGGAAATGGTGAAATGTGTGCAAAAGCAAGAATGCAAATCGTATGTAAATAGCGAGTAAATGCAAATAAACCACACGCCTGAAACATGGAACTCAATGTGGTTCATCTAGTAGCAATGCGGAAATGTAGAGGCGCACGTGTTGGAAGTAGAAGGCTTTTACCCTTTGCTTTTATACCATCCGCCCCGTTTGCTAACCCAGAGCGTTGTGTGCCACTTCATTTCGTCGTTTATCTAAATTAATATCGACGGGCCGTGCCATTGTTAGAACCGAAATGGATTTTAAATCTCCCCTATTCAGAGCAAACGTAATTTGTTCTATCGGACTCTCTAGTAAACAAAATAAATTCTGAAAAATCATTAAATTCAACTTTCCATCTCTTAGCGCTGGAATTGCACCTCCCAGCAATTGTGTGGGAGTGCAGTACTCAAGACATTCTCCAAGATTCCCACTTCGTTTTTGATAAAACACTAAAAAGCCAGACAATAAAGCGCAGCGTAATGCGTTTGCACGCCGGGTACACAAAGTAATAACGTAAATTCAATGAGGTTTTGGTTTTGTTTCAATGCGAAATCGTAAAATCCGTGCGCGCAAACGACGACTTTAATAAAGCTAAATTATTCACTGTTTCATGGCGCATTTTTGCAGCAACATTTTACAACCATCGGAAACGCCATAAGCCAGCAGCCGGTGAGCATAGGTATAGTTACGAGCGAACGTACGTAAAGTAAGCAACATTTGCAATATTTTACAAGATGCTAAAGAGTTGCTGCAGGTTGTAACTGCATGCACACGCGATCAGTGACCAGGGAAAAAAGCCAAGGGAAACAAAAGCCACTGAATAGCAACAAGGTGCTATTAATATGGTAATAATTGTATGTGGGCCTTCCTCAATGGCCCCCAGCCACATCAGCACTAATACAGAATCTGCTCAAGATAGTATTTCTTCAATCAGGAATAAAAGCTGCAAGATATACTCATATCTGGCTTCCTATCATACACTCAGCGGTTTGATTTTATTCTCCAAGGCACGTGGGCGCTACAGCACTGCTGGAACAATAAATTTGTTGCGTTTTGTTCCAGGTGGGATATAATTCACGTGCAGTGAAGCGAACATCACATTCAGGACTCCTCGCATATTGTGGCTGGCTTTACCCACTTCCAAGTCAACTGAATCTTTCAACTGCAGTAAAAGAAGAAAGAATAACATGTAGATTTGGAAGAGACTCCGATAAAAATTGAATTAAATTAAAGGTAAATGTAAGGCAAACATGTAGGTTGTTTGTTCAAATACTAGAAAAATATTGCATTTGTTGTTTTGTAGGCAACAACAACAAAACATGAATTACAACGAGTACTGATCATACGTATCACATGTATGCACACCGTGTAAAAAGGCATTCGTTCTTGCTCTTCGCCTGAGTACTTTTCTAGTTGTTGATGTTTCTCCCGCCGCTTTTGTTCCCTTTGTATTTCATCTTTATGCCTGATTTTGTGTGGTCTTTTGTTATGAGTGGAAGTAGCAGCCACAGTTAAGTGTTTCTAATGTCACACAACGAAGTAGATTATATTGGGGTGTAGCTTTTATTATGCTAATATCAACAACCTATATAGAATATACCAAAAAATATATATTTGAAAGCAACCAAGAAAATAAACGAAAAACTTTAAATGTCCCAACTAAAACACGATGTGACAATGATCTATGAGAACATGTAAGACTGAAGATCCTCCCTAAGATCCAACATCGTGATCCAACATTTAACCTGAGCCAGTCCACCAAGCCAGCAAGTTTGCATTCCCAGTTGAAGCACAGAATCAAAATGCAAGAACATGATGTTCCTCGGGTTCACCACATTGAACGTGATGGTCTTATTTCAGTTTATAGGCATGAATACGAATGGCGCAGTGAGAGTCCAGAACGAGTTGGAACAATACCCGCAAGTGCAATCCGGTAATGCGGAGAGAAGAGACGCAGACTGAACAATTTCGCATATAGGCACACGTTCACTCCATCGGCAAACAAATAAAGTCATTAAACTACTACTGGAGGATCAGAAGAAACTCACGGAAGCTAAACAAGTGAAATCTGCTTAAAGAACCATTAGTTGCAGATTGATTAATCATTCCGTGTCTTTTTGCGATTTCTCGCTTATTTGGAGGAAGATTAATGAAGATTTGAAGTTTATATTTTACAGGCTTCCACCATTCTCATCTCTGCACAAAGCTCTAGTGCTTACACTATGATGCAGCCGTGTTCTAATTAGGTTAAAACAATACGTAATAAGCTATAAATCTTGTAACCTGCGAACATCTTTAATTACAACATGGTTGAGCATGTGGTGCAAAGGTGGAGAACCTCCGCAGTGTGCATTATTCTCTCATGTCGTCATAAATCCCCGCTGAACAATTAATTAGTGCAGAAATCAGCTTAGTAAGCTTTGCTTTTTATTACCAACTCTGTACTTACTCAACATTCCAACACAGTATACACGTAGTAATTTCTTGTTCTGATTTGTGACGTTTATTAGTTTGATCCTCAGTCGAGTGTCGTTAAATGCTTAAGCTTTAAATTAGTTTTAATCAGATGCTGTGCGAAGAACACGCGCGTTGGCTGTCAGAGATGTCATGCTTATCGCATAAACTCGCCTCGATCGCTTAATCTTACCTGAAACAAAACGTTAATTCAAATTAATCATCGATAAAATCTACGGTTCATAAATATTAATGAATAAATAATCGTGTCGAGACGCTGTAGTGGAGGAGGGAGATCTTGATAATGAGAAGAAAAACTGACAGCTAATAAACGATGTTTAAATATGGCATGTAAAGTTGGAGGTAATCAAAAAGTAGGAATAATTAACCACAATTAAGAAAGGAATGTTGGAATGCAGCTAAAACCAAGGTGATAATATCAAAACTTCAATTATCCAATCTGCGCGTGCGCAATCGTAAATTTCCCGCCTGAGTATGATCTTTAAAGCTAAGTATCTCTGAATCTAATTAATATGAAACGATGATACTCTGCAATGAAACACAAGTTAATTTGGCGAATTTTAAAAACAGTTCTAAGGGTTTACTTTTTGCAAACTTATCTTTGAAAAATTGACAACTTAAAATGCAGTTTGACAAAATTTTAAGGTTGTAGGTGCCAGTGTATTCAATGAGATCTAAGAAATAAAGTGATATAAGAGATAATAGTTTAATTTTAGATTTTAAAGAAAAATTCAAATTGGCGCATGCGCAGTTCTGCTGTACTCTTAAAAGATATGTGCTAATGAAATCAAGTTGAATTTGAGAATTTTATAACTCTAATGAATCCAAAATTTTGAAAAACAGAAAAGTTATATGATGAATAAATTGGTAATAAATGTGCTTGATTACTAAGTATTAGTATTTAAGTGACTTGTTATTATATCAATTTATTTAAAATTCCTGGAATCATTCTATTATACGTATTTCCCATTTCCAACAACTATAAAGTGATTAATTTCGCAATATGCAAATAGCAATCAAATTAAAACTCGCTGGAAATACTTGTTACAAATGACAACAACTCGTCGGAAATCGCAATCACTCCGATTGCAATTGCAACGCGAGATTGTACGATAATAGAATAACGTGCGGTGGAGGCGAAAGGTCGCAATTACATTTATTGAAAACGAGACGTTGCGCGTAATCGAATTGAACGTTTGGCGTTTCGCGAATGATTAAACAGCGAATGGCGATCGACGCATTGCAGCGAACTTTCGCGTTGTATGTCATCCTATTGGCACAACATTCAATCAGATTACATTGACTGCATGCCAGTGCACGCTGACAATGTTGTTATTTCATCAGAACATTAAAGCTGAGTCAGTTAAAAATTAACGCCATGAACAAATCGTAATTTTCCTCTCAATCTGAAGAAAACTGGTAGAAAGAAACCGGAAAAGTGAAAAAAAAAGAAGGAGATTAATGAACATGTCGGATTTTTAATCGCCATGCGCAATTAATTTCAGTTACAGCATTCAATTTTCATAGAGATCAATCAAAAATTGATTACTTTCTAAGTCACTACAAATTAAAACACATTGCTATAAAATCAATAATGGCTTGAGAAACTTTCAATAGAATTAACTTTTTTGTGAAGTTCATGAAGCCTTCTTTTTTGAAAACCTCTCATCAAATTTATGATGCGAGGCGATGATTAATGATGATTGTTATTGAATTGAGATGCTTCCCTTAGCTGCCACTCTCCTGATACTTTTATTTCCTAGTAGGGAACTTGTTCATGCAGACAACAACTTTAAAATCTGTTTTCTTTAGAAAATATTTCTTTCATCGATTCCGCACCAAACATGATGACTTGGTGTGTTTTGTCCTACGACCTTAACAAACGACTAGCACCTCTGAAAGAACATAGTCGCTGTACCAATAGAAGTTACACCTCCATAGGTGCTACAACTTGTATTAAAGAACAACATGACTGAGTGAAGAACGTTCTAACTATATTGCATGCCGTTTTGAGTTAGGCATTCGTGCTGGAAAGTCATTGCTTGTCTGCTACCATCTACACAGCTGAAACTGCTGAAATAATCAATCTTGCTTAATTATTCATCAAGATCGTGCGCTGTGCCTCTTATGAACATACTAAGGCAATGCAATGAAACAAAAAAAAATGAATAAATGATATTGATCCGAATTTATAAATCATCAACTGTTATGGTAAAATCCACTCGGGGAACAATCTAGATTCTTGCTGGCTTTCTAAGCTGTCATCAAATTTAAGATGGAAATTAAATGAATATTCAGACTGTCGACTTGGATTAAATCGCTCTTCTACAGTTTGGAAGTTGAAAGTCATCTCGTTGAAAAAATAACGAGGTATTTGTATGATGAAAATTTAAACATGCAGCTATTAAAGTAATACCAACATATTCAAAGCTCAATTTTCAAAATGTCACACATTTAGCTCACTACTGGCGTTGTATTAAAGGCGTGAAAGCATGACTTGTTATCCCAACCACAACTGTCTGACATTCTCCCTTCTTCACGCCTTGCTGCTTCATTCATTAACACGGTGACAGAGAGGTTTAGAACCTCCAAGCGCCCACTTAAAATCGTCGCCGCGTTCTTTTTCGTAATTAACCACCAAACAATCTTATACTGAATGTTCTGCCAACACCCACTCCCGCTTGCTGCTCACTGCACTTAAACCTTTTAAATCCCCTTGTAGGTAAATATCATTAGATTGCTTTGTAAACCCTTTCAGAGTACAACCAACCATCCCCGAAGGCATCAAACTCAGCTCCTAGATCATTTCACCATCAGTGAAAAGATTGATGTCATTTTATCTTCATACGACTAGCAGCAGCTCGTGTCTAGGCAGACTATAATTAACTCTCATGGCCTCCCAAGATAGAAATTTAAAAACTAGTAAATACACAACACAATTTAATTAATTCATTCTTAATGCAAACAAAACAAATCCTTTCATCATCAACTTTCGAATTTAATTATATGTTTATAGAATAGCCGCGAGATATTTACGATATTTATATAAATCCTCAAATTCTCCGTAGTTGTTAAGCGAATAGAAAGTCGGTTCAAACATCGCATTTAATTACAGCTAGGGTGGTATGTTGTTGTTGAAGAATTTTACACGCGTATCAAGCTGCACTGCAGCTTGTAAAATAGTTACACGCTACAAGGAAGATGATTATTTTCATCTATTATGATGAAGTGCCTTAAAGTTTAATGGATAAAATTTCTATCAAGGGGTTGTTGAGTCGAGCAGCACGTTGCGGGCCGACAAAATTGCTCAACAAACGAGCAACCCCTATATTTATAATAATAACTAGTGTCTGCCAAGCGAACTACACTATAAGTAGGAAAACAATCGTTTCTGAGGACTTGGAAAATTGATACATTAAAGGGTAAAACAAGCAAAAACCAATTCAGATTGAAAGTGGTTCAAGACTGCAAAAGAAAGGAACATTACCAATACAATGCCAGAAAAGTTTAGCGTTAACTAACTTTCATCAGCTTTCCGGAGAACGTTCGGTAAAAAGTACAAGACTTCTTGTGCTATACCCGCTGTTCTTGCTAATTTCTGTTTTGATCAATGCTCTTTGGGTGATTTGATTTCGAGCAGATTGACTTCAATGATACTTAATAATTTTGAAATCTTGGAAGGTCACAGTTTCTTTAACACTAGGTAGACTCAATCCCACTTGTACACTTTGATTAGTCGGTTGTTGTAATAAGCGATGGCAAACGCCCACGTGTCGAGTTGAACGTCCAACGTCGTGTCGCATATCGCAATTTGCTCAAATGAGGAAACACAATTTGTGAACCTTCAAAGATTCCAGCTGGATAACATTTCCAGCCTGACCCAACCTTGCCAACGCCTAACCTCTCCAGAAAACATACAGTACCAGAAAGATATTATCCAAACACCAACTAGAAAGCATAGAAGAGCAAAGGGAAAAAATATTCAGAGGTCTCTTCCTCTCCTTGAATTAATTAACTACCAATATAATTCACTGTAAGAAAAATATCAAATTCCTGTTTAAACATAATAAACACGTTTCATGTTGTACAACCTGTAATGCAGTTTTCTGTTGATGGCACGGTGTATAAAAGCGGAACGAATCGTCTTCGCCGCGACCGAAGCAGAAAATCCATAATCGCCATAAATCACACGCTTAAATATGTATAACACATGCTCCGACTGCTCAAGCAAATCGGTGGACTAATGTGTATGAAACGTATGGAACGCATTCAGCACGATTTTCAGATTTTCACGTGCTGTGACACCCATAAAACGCGCGCAATTTGTACCTATTGCCATTGCAAATTTACAACATCTGCGCGGATGCGCGGACCGATGTGAGTCGGGGACGTTTGCAAAACGATGTCAACAACTGCGGTAAAGGCGGTTCGTGTTTTCATAAGGTACAGGGAGGTTGTGTTAATGCGAGTGTACATATTGGACTTGAACATACTTGCGTCTGTTCATTTGAATAGCTGGAATAAATGCATTAATGAATGAATGTATAATTGAGAAAAGTTCCACTTCCGCGTGTCATATGGACACTTTCAAGAAGCCTACGCAGACATGGGATTGTTCATGAGAAGGTTCAGACTTTGTAAGATGAAGAATTAAAATACATTAGTGGTAATTGTGTGAGTCATTGGTGAATATTGAGGAAATTCAAGTAAAATCTAAGTTTCCGAAAGAGAAATTAACTTTGTTTCAGCCTATTTTTAGTATTGAATGCTTTTAATTTGGTGAGAAATCCCCAAATCATAAACTAAGTTTAACCGAAGCGTAAGCAACCTTAGTAGCCAACAAACCAGTTTGTTTGTTCTATTTGTCAAATCGAGAAGATGTCAACACTTGCAGATCATAATTGTGCGGAACACACTGCTTGGTGTTTGAAAGTGAAGAGCCGCCGCCAAACTAATCTTGTATTCCATTGGGCTAACCGCATTCATAATGTTACGTCCCATCCGATGCAATTAAGTCCCAGTGCTGGGTGTGCACAGCAGCGATATTATAACAGAAATATGCCAAGTTGGTGCTAGATTCCACCCGAGCGATACCCCCAAAGAGCACAATCGCGAAAGTTGCTATAACTCCACCACTTCAACCAGTGTCAAAGCCATGTGCACGAACACTGAGTAAATACAGATAATTCTGACTCAGTAATGCGCAGGATAGTTTGGAAAAACATAAAGCGTCAAAATACAGGTGGAACACATTTATTAAAATTGGACTCCAAGATACTTTCCAAAGCATCTTAAACTGATTCCAGGTCGGAAATATTTGAGGTTTGAAATGCATTGAGATATATGTAAATAGACAGATTTGCTATTCGAGGTAAAGGGATGCTGGTGAAAATTGAACGCTGACGTCGCAGCAGTCATAGGGATTTTACACGTCTGGGTTTGATCTGATTTCCTGGATGTAAAGCTTTTCACACATAAAACTAGAATATTCAAATAAAAAGCGATGCACTATGAATAGAGAAAATTACGATAGATATCTTAACTGCAAAGCGTATTTCAGTAGCTCATTTTCTATCCATTCATTTCATTCCTCATTCAAAGTGATTGATTAGTTTCACCTCAGCTCTTTGATGATGATGATGAAAAGAATAAAAATCAAGTGAGAAGATAAAAACAATACAACGCATATTCAAGAAGTTTTAGTATGAATAAAATCTGTATTTATCGAATAAGATAAGAGACTTTTTTCGCTCGCTTCTTGAGGGTGTAATATGTGGATTAGATTGCAAAACTTTAAGTCCTCTTCGAAGTAATAAAGAGGAAAAAGTTTTTAGCCGTTAAATATAAAATAATATAGAATACAATCATTAAGAAAACTTCATAGGATACTGATAAAGTTCAGTAATGAAACTCGACACAATAGTTTTCTGATACAATATCCCTATTTTTATAAATCCCATCTTATTTTACAACCACTCGCAAACGAATTTCGAATCCCATTTTGGAAAGCTCATAGCAATAATTGTCTGTCTCCATTGATCAATCGCATCCAAGTGCATTCGTGCGTCATTGCAGATGCGATGCATCACCATCCAAGCGTAAAGAGTCTTCTTTTTGGAAATCCCCAGCGATGAATGAGCGGCATTTGCTTGATTTCAGTGTATTAGTGCATAGCAATCGCACTGCATCCAGGTACGATTTGCGAATTGGAAGTCTGCACGGAGTTGATACGAAAATCGCTGGCTAAACTCGCCGCCAGCAATCGCAACTTTCCCAAAAGCCCACTGACAAAGAAGCTAAAAAGTAGAAGTATAATCCCTTCACATTGTCGGGGATTTAGAGCAAAGCAAATATTAAATTCCAGCCTGATAAGCCGACTAACTGATTGAGAAGAAGAAAAACAGTGCACTAAAATAATAGTCCGAATCGAATAGTCTTAGAATTACTACTAAAATTTGAACGACTATCAGTCTGTAATGTCTATCACTTCATCAATGTATTGAATACGCGAGTGAAATCATTTTAACGATGGAAATGAGTCGTGATTGTGACGTCCTGTGTCGGGCGGCTCTGCCATTTCTCCGCTGCCGCCGCCGCCTTGCTCGGATAGACATCCCGGATATCGCAATCAGTCCGCTCTAATAGGACATACGTCGATGTGAGGACGGTGCGTCAAAGAACGAGACCTGAAGCCTGACCAAAAGGGCTACGACCGCGGTCCCTCTGTACGAATCAAGCACATAACCGGTCGCAACATATGCCATAAACACCTAAACTTGTGGCTTTTTAAAAATTACATCATTCTAAAGACACATGCTAAAGACCATTTTAAATAGTTCCACATCAGTAGGCCGCAAGCGACCGTGATGAATGTAGAGAGATATTTCAAATCGGGATGAATGCCCACCATTCTTCATCGGGTTGCGAATGAAACAGATGCAGACTCCTGTGATATCCATAGCTACCTGAGCTAACTATATTCGGTAGCAATGTGCATAGAAGGAAAATTGCATGCAAGCAGTGAGCAAAAAAACCGCTACCAAGCGAGATTGCATGCTGGATTGGAAGTTGTGACCACCCAGTCAGCTGCATATCCTCGGGGGGTCTTGAGATGTGGACACAAATGCAACAGTACTCCTAAGTAATACCAACAGAGTTAAAGCAAGAATCAACTGCTAAGAAAATGTATTTTTATTTAAATTAATTTACGAAGAAAACAAGCAAAGGAGTAAGATATTCCTATTTCCAGAGATATAACATCTAATCAAGTTGTTTATGTGACGCCAGGAAGAGATAGACCTCAATGCGCATGTGTATACAGTTAAGACAACAAGTTGGAAATCGAAAATTAGATATGCATCTCTTGCAGGTCGAGTTGCACCTTACATCATTCGGAAATTAAAGCGATGAAGTCGGCGTTGAAAATTACCTTCTGAAAGACGATATGGAAATTCTGAGTAAATTGAGTTGTTTGTTTTGTCAAGAGTAAAGTAAAGTCAATTTAATTTTTAACATGCACCTATAAAATTTAATAAGCAAATGGATTTCCACCTTCTTCTTTCTTTCAACCAATACTCATCAATTCACTGATCCTCCAAGAGTATAAATTCTGTAACGCCCTGTACCGCATGCCTTGATGCATGTTCTCACATGTAAATCGCATCGAGATGAAGATATCCAATTTAAAAAAGACACTAAATTAAGTGGTGCTCTCCGCGGCGTTTGTCTTAAGTGCGTCGCATTAACCACATCGCACTTGGTCGCGATCAACTGCCACACACGACCCAGAGAAGGCGATGGCATTCCGATGGCGAGAGCAATAAATCTAAACACGCGTTTGTTTCGAAGATTAAGTAACAGTCCTGGTTGTCAAAGGGCGTGCACCGACAGGCAGCGCGTTGCGCTACAATTTATCAATGCGGAGATGTCTTCTTTAAATTGAATTTTTCCGTTAGTAAACCAACGTTCCCTATTCGAGCAGATGAGCCACGCAATTTCCACACCTGTCAACTTAATTTATGGATTGCATTGATGTCGAAACGATCCTAGACATGAGAGGTGGGTAGCCGATTGGATTAATTGAATCGCCAAACCTGGGTGCAGCATTATCAGGCGTTAATTGCTGCAATTCGCACGCTGACATCTACTCCATCCAAGCGCGGCGGCGATGGTGAATTGTTGGTGGTCAATGCGATAATACCTATGATTGGATATCAAACCGCAGTTGTAACTGCAACTTGAGCACCCATTGAGAAAATGACCTATATTCATGCGAAATTAATCACCGAGTGGAATTAAATACTTATCTGCATCTGTCAGTCTTATCATTGGACAATATAATTCCCACTGGCTCACGAGTAGTAAAGTTAGGCATGTTATGAGTCGAATACATAGTCAACTACTTCATCATTGTTTCAAACATCTGGTGTTTTTGGTACTATTCCAGTCTGATTAGTTTAAAACTTCAAACAAAGATTTCAACGTTTCCTCTTTACTAGAAGACAGTGCAGATTCGCGGTGAATTGAATTAAGTTGTCCCGAGTATGCGTAAGTTACTCCAGCAGTCTGTCGATTATTGTCTCCAGGCGAACAAAGTATTATCTGGATTGTGTGATAGACGCCCGAATGACTGACAATGAACGAATGACGCTCTAGAACCTGTTCAATCTTTGATATTCGCAACACATCGCTGCTATTCTTCTTGGTATTTGCCAATTCTAAAGCCTTTCAGGATGGATCTATTTATACCAGAGAAATTGTAAGCTAAATCTCGAAACCTAGAAACTCTATCTTGTGAGCAGAGAAATTTATATTAGGTTAAATATCATGCCGCGGATATATTCCTATAACAAATTGTTGCCGATTGACCAAAACATTACTTCATTATATTCGATCTCTTATAGATAAGAACAATCCAGAGTAATTTGAAATAAAATATCCTGCATGCAAAGATGTCGCTTTTATTTCTCAACAAAGCAAAAATCCAGCTGCAGAAGAATTTTGCACTTGATATCATTTACACTTTTATTAAATTGCGATAATGTTACAATCGGTTATGAAAAATTCATATCGTTTAGAGACGCTGAGCGTACTTAAAGACTGATTAATAACGATAATCACCGAGATGAGTGGTGATAATGCACCAAAGCCGAGTTTTATACCTCTAATAAACAGTTATTACCATCATAGATGGTAAACATATTAAACAAGCCTCGACTTTGATAGCTCACATAAAAATAATCTAATAAAATGATTAGCATATCATCTATAATGAGATATTATTAGGTTCCTTTACAGAAGCCACAAGCTGACATTCTAACCAGCAGTTTTCAGATGATCATTCGCAGGAGCAGGTTTGCCAGTACGCACATTGAGTGGCACGCCGCGCTCGCCATAATTACGCATTAATCATATAACGGCCTTTATTAAATTACTAGCCATTGATGCATTAACACCAACGGGTGCCTAGAATGCATGCAGTGGAGTTATGACCGCTGAGGATGCAACGACTACCCGATGGGAGGTGATGCGATGGATATTGATGAAGCCAGCGCGATATCCACGGGGGCCGGCTGTTAAATATCAGTGTCTGGATGTTGTTAATTCGCCAAATGCACAACCGAGATTTACGAGGTAGATTCAACTTGTTTCAATAACCATCATAGTAACTTGAAGAGTTTGCATGACCCTAGGTATTATTGAGCAGTTGGTAGAATAATTCTAATAAATTCTAATTTTTCATAGATAGCCTAATTCTGGACTATATTGCAAGCAAGACACATCCAAATAATGTTTAATTTATTTGCGCCATTTTAAACTCTTCTTAACTCTTCGTTAATTCTAGTTCGATCGTGGGTAGGTACGCACACGACAACGCAATTTCACACTTAATTTAACGAAGCTGCAAATTATTCATGCATTGTGTGAAACGACATGTGTGCCACAAGGTGTGCAACATATTCAAACAGAAACAAGAAGAATATTGAACTCCAATGCTTTTAAGTAATAAAAAGCACAAATTAAACCAACTCAATTCCCAGTTCCCAGATGACCAAGCCGGTGCCCTCTTCCAAGTCTCCAATTTTTCCATGTTTCAACTAGTACATCCACACGTTTGGCTATCAATAAGGGCCAACCGGTATATCAAGATATGACTTGATATTCCACACGAACCCCGGTGACGCTAACAAGACTTATTGTTCCGCACGAGCCACGATAGCCTCCCAGTGAGCAACCATATCTATATCTCTCCAGTCCACGTGCAGCTTACAAAGCTGGAGTCACCTTTTGCTGCAGATGGCCACGCATTGCACGCAGCGGAGAAGCACATCAGATAACAATGTGATTGTCATGCACGTAAAAAGAAGGCAATGTGGCGAGATATTCCTCACACTGCAGCGAAAAAGGGCCAAAATGTGGAAGAGTGGAGAATTGGACAATGGGAAAGCAAACAGGAAGCACGATGGTATTCTTAACCAATGATCCAGTGATATTTGATACATTAATTGATTTAATCAAACCTAGAGATAATTGGAGATAATTATCAGAATATACGAGATGCCTCAATTAAAAATAATTATATATAACATAATTATGTTATAATTAATTTTGATTGTAATTATGTTAATCATATTCCGTGTAGGCTTTAATCAAGTCCAGTATATATCGCCCGATCATCAAAATTCTGGTTGTGTAAAGAGTTCTTGCTTGTAACAAGTCCAAAAAGAGACTGCTTATAAAAACAGAATAATTTTTGTACCACTCGTGCATTCAGTGAGAACATGAATAAGTGCGTCCTCCCCTACCATATAGGAGGGTTCTAATTACCACATCCATTAAATACGGGAACACAAAAACCTAATTAGGCACGTATTTGTTCCCAAACGAACTCAGTGTTTGCCGAAACGAGGGCGAAAATGTGCGAGAACAAGTCGCGCGGTATCGGAAAGGACCCCGAGACCATGAGAGAAATTGCTCTGCACCAGTGGAGGCAATATACGGGCGGGTAGGTTGCATTGGAATGAGAAGAAGCCAGAAGAATGGGCAAAGTTTTAGAGTTATTTTCACACCAACCTAATAAAACAAAACAACAGAAACCAAACTGTAACAGAGATCACTCGAAATCAAGCAACAAAAGCCTAACTAAATAAAATGCAAACACGTAGGGTTAATAAACCAGCACCAACGCACTCAGGTAAACATTTTTGGGTATCTTTTAGAAATCACTCCAACGGGTTTATTTGATGACATGAATATTAAATACCGGTTTGACGGATTGACAGCAATTTTCCACATAATTCACACAATCTGTCCTTTATTCTCCGCAGATTCAATACAAGAAATCAAAGAACCACTACCACCCGAACAAAAGTTTGATTGCTTACCTGTTGGACAAATGCATTCAGGAGCATCCCGGATCTCAATCCGATGCCTTAGCTGCGTGTCGCGTGCGACCCGCGCCGCCCTCGCCGCACTGCGCTCCTCCACGTCGCGCCGCAATCGCGACATCAACACGCTGATATCCTTCCCGGCGGCGGCGCGCTCCAACTGCGCCACGCGTGCCTCAAGCTCACCGAGTCGCTGCTGCTGGACGTGGTCCTGCCATCCGTTGAACACACTTGCCGCGACACACACCGCACACACGAGACACAGGAGCACCATGTTCATCGCGCCGCCTCCGGCCCGTTTGCTATCACTGGCGGTCATTGTATAGAGCGTCTTGGGCGCATAGGGCGCCTTGCCGCGCGGTGCGGCATCCGGTTCCATCGGAGTCCTGCAGTCCTGATTGCTAATTATGTCCGAAACGGATGAGACTTGCTGCTGAATGGAATGCTACTGCATTGCAATTGTTAATCCACGCGGTGATCATTCGCTGTTGCACCAAACACTGGACTATGTCCAAGTTGGAATTAAGGTCTAAGTTGATTTGTATTGAGGTTCACTTGAGGTTTAACTATGTTCCAGATCAAAGCATTTCATTCATTGGCTCTATTAAATGTCTTTTTTCGAAAAAATTATTTTGGATATTTTGGGGAATTTTCGAAGACACGCGAATGTTTCGTACGCTTCCGAAGAGGAGACCCGCACCGACGAGCTCTATACTCACCGCCGTCTATGGCACAACTGATTCGAGCAATTGAACGACGAGCAACGCCAAGCGGGTTTTCAAAGCGCCCTCCTCTTCTAGGTGCGCAACGCGCACTGGCTGCATCATTCCGAAGAAGGAAATTGTTGCATAATGATGACAATTTACACAACTAAGCAATATAAATATTATAATTATTCATTGAAAGGACTAACTCAATCAAATTGATTCAAATACCACCAATCAAATGGCTACTTTTATCTACAGCAAACCAGAGCTTTGTGTTCATTTCTATTTAATATATAAAAGTTTAATAATATCATTGTACAATAAACTTAAACATAGTCAATTGAATATTCTGATTCTCAAAGTTTCAAAAAGGTAACTCATTATATGATTCTTCTGGTCTAAATTTAAGGATGAACTTCCTCACATCTCAAATTAATTGGCTCCACACTATTAAGGAGCAAAACAGTATTCTTGAATTCCAATGGAAATTTTGTAGATTCATGAGGTGAGAAGCGATATTTCGTCAGCAAGGTAAGCAAACCCAGTTTGGTTTGCACATAACCAAACCTCATTCCAATACAGATTCTAGGACCTTCACCAAAAGGCAGGAAGGTGTATGGGGGTCTTTTAGCAATGTTTTCTTCTGTAAACCGATCTGGGTCGAACAGCTCCGGATTGGGATAGTATTCAGGATCGTGATGGATGGCATAGACTGGAATATAGACTTTGGTGCCTGGTTCTAATACTATTTTAGTTCCGGGCACTTGATAGGGGGCGTTGCATTCACGATTGCAGACTGTAACTGGTGGATATTTCCTCAAAGTTTCTGAAAATTACAATAATGTTAATGTTGTATGTTATGAGTTTTAAACGAGTCGCATCTTACCATTTACAACTCGTTCAAGATATTTCATTTCGTAAACAGCTTCATAGTTGAGTCCACCATGTTTCTGTATCATTTCTTTAATTTCATCTCTGACTCTCTCCTGGATATCCGAATTCTGAGCTAATTCTACCAATGCGTGAGTCATAGTCTTAGAAGATGTTTCAAATGCAGCCAAGAAGAACATAAAGCTTTGGTTGACAATTTCCTGCATTCCAAGGAAGTTTTCATCGATGGAACGTTTCTTCATTTCAAGCATCAAATGAAAAAAGTCCTGACGGATGATATCATTTTGCTCTCTGTACTTGGCATTATCATGAACAGTCTTAGTAAAAAAATGTTCATGTTCTTTCTCAAAGCCAATACAACGAAATTTCAAAGCAAGAGTTGGCCAGGAAAACAGAAATGATCTGATAAGTCTTCTAAACTTGGATGGTTTAAATAATTCAATTGCGTAGTGTCTGAATGCGGATTCTTCTTCAAAAGCACCACAATCAATGCCAAATGCACAGGATCCAATCACATTAACAGCATACTTAGTAGTGAGATCTTTGATATCAACCATGGTTCCATTTTTGGCGTGTTTTTTAAAAGCAGCCACCAGTGGGACAGTACAATCTTTAACAGTAGGGAACATAACCTTTAATTTACCAGATGTGAAAGTGGGAGATAATTTGTTGCGTAGGTTTCTCCACCGTTGCCCTCCCAATTGAAAGATGTTTCCATTGACGGGTTGATCCCTCTCGTTCATATAGAGACCCTTACTGGAGAAGAACTGGAAATCTTTAACAAAGATATGCTTCAAAATGGCGGGGTCAATTGGCACGTAGATTGGATTACTCAGAATGTAAACACCACCATGGGGTTGATTCTGGGCTTTGAAGTAATTGTAGAATTTTTTAAATTGAACTCCTACCACTGTGAATTCCTTCTTGAAGAAATTCTCGATGCTTCCAAAAGGAAATGAAGATGGGTAGCTGATCAGATTGCGACGACTCCAGTAGAAAAATCGCAGCTTTATGTTTAGCAGCAAGAAAAAAGTTGAGAATAAGATGAGCAAAAATATGAAGACAAACATTTTATTGTTTAATAATGCGTTTACTATACAATAGGTAGTCAGCAATAATCTGGGATTACTTGACCAGACTCTCACACTACTAGATGAGGAATGATAATCAATACTAGATTTTTTGACTATATATACCAAAAATTTAGATCATTCATAAACTGTTATCTCTACGTTTTGTGATTAAGTGGTTAATCACAAATTTTAAGCAAATTCTTTTGATTAAATAGACTGGTTCATGTATTGAATGCATGCACACTTCAAGATCCACTTGATATTGTTTAGAATCTTCCAACAATTGGATGAATCAATCAAGTAGAGGGTAAAAATTAAAATTCTGTATTTTTGATACAACCTTAGGCAAGGATTTTTAAGTGATGATAGGTTTATCTAGCAACAACTAGATCAAGGACTAGTTCTAGCATCATTTAAAAACTCTGATTTTAATAAAGATATGCAGATTGCAGATTAGAATACTCAAAGTGAAAGAAAGAGTTGGTGTGTCTTTGCATTATGAGCAGCACATTGTGCTTTCCGAAGCTAGGATTCTGTTGTGAGAATATATGTATTTTAAATATTTTATAATGTACTCACATGCATGTGATACTCTGCAATCAGAAATATCTATCATTTATATCTATCATCTATATCTAATTTAATGTTTCTACCAGTGGTAATACAACTTAAGTAACTAAATCAAAAAGAACTCAACATCAATTCTTTAACTCATAATTTTGAACAAAAACAACTTATTTCAAAACTATTACAATTTTAGTATAACCTCAAATAAACCCAATTTTTGCGTGAATTTTGATTGTATGACGAAAATCAATTAACACTTATTGATGACACATTCTTATCGCAATAAATCAATGAATAACGCAATTTGTTTTCCATCAGTTGAAATCAATCGCATAGATTTGATAAGATTTTACGCTTGGTGATACACACATTAGTTCACCTACATTCTAATTCGGCTATTTTAAGGGTGCAATTAATTTCTATTCAATTAACTCCGCGTATAACCGCAGAGAAGTGGATATTAAAAGCATAAACTCCGAGTAGAGTGGTGGTGGTGGTGGAGGAATCATTAAATTTTGTTAATATTACTTACGTTAAATATCATGTCTTTTCATAGAGCTCTTTGCTCTTCTGGTGATCTAATTAAGTGCAATAAATATAATTATTTTTGACAAAGAAATGGAATTGAATTTAGAGTCTGTTAAAGTTAGAAGTGATATTTTTAGATTAAAATAAATAAAGCATTTTTTGGGACAATAAAATTTGATTTGTTGTTTTTAAGACTAGTATTTAATAAATATTTGAAGGCTAGTGTAGGCACCTAGGCACCTAAAAACACGGTAGTAAAGTAGCTCCCGACTCACTTTTCCTACCAAAACGATTATTCTAGATAACCACAAATGTACATGTGTTAGATTCTGTTAATAGAATCCAGCTTTGTCTAATCTAAGTTTGTATAAAAAACACATAGTAGGTAATGAAATTAAACTGTAAGCATAGATATATTAACTAATCAATTGTTGGCTAATCGATTGTAAACTGTAATGATGTAAATAGAGAGTTTATTAATCTAAAACACTCTCACCTAGAATCTACATTCTCTCACCGGGTTCGGTTTTCGGTAGGGGAGGTAAACTTAGAACTTTAAAGAGCTGATCCTCGTAGAAAAAAGATCTAAAACCATAATAATAATAGTTAATAAATAATTATGCAAAGAATGGTGTATTAAGTATGATGCCTGCTTCTCACCTCGAAGACCAGGGGTCGGCTTCCGGTTGAGGATGTAGAAGACAGAGCATTTTAAAGGATCTAAAACCCAATAAGATAGCAATAAGCCGCAATGTTCAATCAATTGTTGCTTAGTAAATTTATTTATCAAAACTATATACACAGTTTTTAGCAAATTGTTTTTCTTGTGGAAAAGTGTCTCTTCTCTTAGATAATAATATTTACTTTGCTGTAATTAACTAAATAAATATATGTATATGCTATATGCTATATATATGCTGCCATTTGTTTAGCTTATCTCGTTTATCCCATAGAAAATTCTATCTGCATTGGAATGCGTATCAAGTTCAGTTTGATCGCCTCTCGAAATGCCTGCGAGTACTTAAATTGATTGCGAATCTCAATCTCGCCAAATTTATAGATTCATCCTATTCCAGTGCTCGCATCTATACCATCTTCAGCCCGACGTGTGTCTTGCCTCAAAGCTTTTCGATTTTCAAATTGCACCCAATCGCACATTCCCAACACAATTGCGCGTATTGGAAACCTAGATCTCTGCCAACTGTACCGAAAGTTTATGATAAATTAAATCACTCCACAGCATATCAACACCAGAACGAAGTGACTGTTATTACATCCAGACTGTTATGCTCTAGAATCGGGCGTGCGTAATGCTTATATTTAAAAATGATTGCATACAGAGGGTTGTCATTCATCGCTCTGTGCATTTTTAGCAAACATTCAACGATCAACACGCGCGTTCAACATAAGCATCCACATCGTCATTATCGAAGCACTTTTCATGAGAGGTAGGTGTTGGCATGTTGTGTCTAGAGACTGGGCCACAAATGGATTAATAGTCGGTTTATTTTTAGTGGACTACATCTCTATAAATTCAATTTGAATGGCTTGAAATGCAGTAAAAGTGTAACAACTACGGTTATTAACTTTTTTTAAGTGAAATTCACCAGTTTTTGCAGCCGATGTATCTGATGACTATTAAAGCGTCGGCATAAATTCGGGGACAATTGCAGTTTATTCAATAAAAAAGCAGCCGCGGCGGTTTTTGCGTGTCTGTTTTATTGCTCGATCGATGACCTAACAGCCTGGACGCATCGACACCGATGAAACAAGCCGGGCGAAATAAATTTCAGCTGAAATGGGCTAGCAGACATGAAAAAGAAAGCATTTATGTCATTTAATGCAAGCGTAAATTGAATTTCAATCTGAGAAAGAAATCCGAAAGCACCTTAAAATATTGAAACATTTCTGCAATGTTTGTACAAAGTCAAAATAAATGCTCTCTAATGCGTTATTGAATTATGTTCTCTCTTGCATTTTGGGCACTTTGAAGTGGGGCCTTTTTAAACGCGCCTTTGATATCAGTAATATCTTAAAAGTCTTCCAAGGTGGCGTTGGAAGAATAGCACGAATTGAAAGCATCATGTCTTGTCGTGGGTGACATCAATCGATAGCGTCTCACAAATTCCATCTCGGCGCGGCACCTTCACTGAAATGGCAACGACAGCCGCTGGCAAAAAGAATGAAAAGAATTTAATCTATCATTACACGTTGACACATTGGAAACCTATTTTCAAACGTCTTGCAAGCTTGCACTTTGTGCCCTTGAAGACAAGGAGGAAAAGTGTGGCTTGAGCTTTGCTAGAATTTAATCAGGAATCCTTATATAGATTGTGATCTAAAATTGTTTTCTTTTTTCAGTTTTAGGCATAACCAGTATGTACATTTAGAATTTATGTAGTGGTGCATAGATAGTATTGACTGCATAGAACAGATTGGAAATGTTGTATTGAAAACGAAAAAAGTGTGAAGATGATGCGTTCGGAGGAAATGCATTTAGACCCGCGCTATCAAGGCGCTTCCAGCCCATTCAACTGCGGACAGATTTCCTTACATCACCAATAACACCAATCTAATACAATACATAGATGCATAGTAAGCAATGTGAAATTTTTCGTTTTTTTTTTTATCCAACCAATAATACTCTTAGTCCTTTTGGTCTTATTGTTAGGTTAGGATTAGGAGACATCGTTGTTTAGTCTTTACCTAGTTGTGGCTGATGTGGTATATTTGGGATGATGCAGACAGCATCTGCTCAGACACCCAGCATTATAAAGTTTATTTCCCTGCGGCGGATGTACTGTTTGTCGTCGGCGGCGATGATCAATTCTCGCCGCCGCTGTCGACGACGGACTTCCTATGACCTCGTGCTTACGTAACGCGAGAGAAACATTGTTATGCGATATATATTTCACTTGCATCTGCAAATATGTTCCGTGTCATCATCTCTCCTTGATCCTGAAGTATCCTAATACCATATAATTGCATTAAAATAGTTAATATTTAATCCACATTTGAGGTTATTTCAGAATATTTTGCTCACAAGTCCGCTGCTCAAGTTTGTTTAGAGTTAGGACATAAGGACATGAGCGGAAGATTGCAACATCTAAAATATTTGCTCAGCGTATCAACTGCAGCAATCTACGAAATTGGTTACGTGAGAAAATGTTATTTTACTTGTTGGAAAAAAGACATTGCAAATATATCTGGAAAATGAACATTTGTTTATCCGTAATGCAAAACCTCATCATGACTTGAGACTATAATTCAAATATATTTTCTAAGATATCAACAAAGATTTGAATTAATATGTCCCTTTTCTATTTACACATAAAGGTAAAAATAATTATTATTTCCTTTGATAATAAGCTCAGTTTGTTTTTAGATTTGTTTTAGGAGAAATTGAAATGATGTTTGCATAAGAGAAATACTTCTGAAGAAGGGTTAATGCAATACTCAATGAATTCTAGTGGCAGTAGCTCTCCCTTCCTGCAGAAGTGGAGTTGTGTAGTTTACTTAAATTTGACCTCAGGTCTTTTGAAGTTTACAAACAGCTTAACCATAGCAAATGATTATCTACGATTAGGATTAAGACTAAAATTTGTATAACATCTGAAGTGAACATAGAGAATATTTAGTATCTATATTAAAACACAAATATTAAATTGAGATAGCAAAAGCAATGTATTAGAAATAAAAATGAAAGATATAAACGTGTTAGTATCATTTATTTGTGCGTATTTTCTGAATATCAATGAACAACAATCATCTTTACTTTTCTGTCGTGTATTTCAGCACGTATTGTAAAAATCTGCCCTGCAATCGACAACGCTCAATGATTTATTCGCGTAACGTTTTGACCGTGATGTGAATACTTTTGCGCAGACAAAATAAAATCCTCAATGTCTTAAAACATTGAGATAAATGTTTGTACCTTATTTGTCATGCTTTATTTTATGCTCTACTTAAAGTGTTTAATGTATTGTTCTTCATATATTAATAAAATACGCCTGAGATTAATATCACAAGCACCAAAGCTGTCGTATCAAACGATGAACGTTCAGTTTAAATGATTCCCAAGCAAGTTATTAGTATTCTTACGCCATTTTATGTTGATACTAACGAGCTTATTGGGATATTAAATTTGAAACGCTTAAAATTCAGTTTTTGTCGTGAGCAAAGTCTTAAAAGTGCATTATCTTTAGTGGAGAGCTTTTTGTCTTGAAACTTTGCTGATTTTTAGCCTCCTGCGATTCTCTCTTTCGCCTGCAACGTGCGCCTGCTTTTTTCCTATCGCCCAGGTCGGAACGTTTGAGAAATCTTCAGAAAGCTGTCGCGTTGATGAGTTTTTAATAGAAATGTAAGGATATTAGAATCCGTTCTTCAATCTGTCTTGGAAATGAAAAAAATTATGAAAAATTATATTTGAGGAATTAAGAAAAGTCTTAACGCTTACTTAATATTGATTTGTAGAACTTTTTTGGCTTGCTGCCTTTTTCAGTATAATGTTTATTTAAAATTTTGTCGGTTAATTGGAAATATTGAGTAGAGGTGACGAGGGGTTTAAGAATTGCATGAAAGTGTAATTGTGCTTATTAAGAAGTTGTGGGTTTTCTCCTTGTGTTTATAAATTTAGATGTTTTTTTGATGTCTAAGTGCCTATTGTTACCTGCATGAAAGTGTATTATTAAGTAGTTGGCAAAAGGAGATAAATCCTTTTGAGAATCCTTGAAGGGTTGAATTTGTTTTTTGTACTTACCCCACTCAACGATACTTTGAATTGAAAAAGATCAATTTATCGATATCCCATGAATTCAGAATTTTGTCTAATCACAATCCTAAAATTAATTGCATTCTGCATCAACAATTTAGATTAGTATTGTGCAAGAGCCAGCAGAATAAACTTTCCAGGTCCGAGTGA